>APFE030524369.1:0-27695 GCA_000404065.3 Pinus taeda
TTGCAGTTTCATCTATCTGCCTGCAATACTCCCAATGAGATTTGGAAAAAGGTTGAAGATCTCTACGGGAAATAGGATGAGATGAAAGGACATATGCTCGAAGTGGAGCTGCTATCATTGGATCCATGGAACTATGATAAAATTCAAGGCTTCTTCACCAAATATAATGATCTATTGCTGCAACTCAAGGTTTGTGGAATTGACAAATCCAAGGAGGAGAGTCGCCAAATTCTCTCTATTATGTCAAAGCTCGGATCGGAATACTCCGCCTTTGTGTCTACATTTAATTCAGTAAGGCTCGTAACAGGTAAATCCTACACTATGCCTTCTTTCAAAGAATTTATGGTGTCCCTTATTTTTGAGCAAGATAAACTTATTGGCATGGGGAACATCAAACCTCCAAAAGCACATGCACTTGTTGTGCATGATAGCAGCCACAATAAACATCACACATCTAATTCAAGTCAGAAAAATCAGCAACAAAAAGACAAGGGAAAAGCGCATTCCCATCCAAAGAAGGAAGGGTACACCAAGCCCTTCAATGACTCCTCCAGCTCGAGAAATGAGAAAGGGAAGAAAGGAAACAGATGCACCTACTGTCAAAGAGGATTCCATCCATAATCCTCTTGCATGAAGAAACAAATTGACCAAATGGCAGAAGTCCTTCAGAAGCACAACCTTGGGGATCACATCCCTCAGGGCACCAAGAAGAAAACTGAGGATTTTCCACATGGGAGAGGTAATAATTTTCATGCTTTAGTTGGAATTAATTCTTCTCCTGATGCATGGATTATAGATTTTGGTGCATGACATCATATGGCTGCTACAAAGGAAGTCTATTCCTCTTTTGATGCATGCAAAGGACCTCCCATCCTCATGGGAGATGACTCACCTATTGAGGTCACCGGAAAAGGTAGAGTGGAACTTTTACATGGAAGTTTTGAAGATGTGCTTCATGTTCCAAAACTTTCGGTAAACCTGCTTTCAGTTTATCAGATCACTCATTCCGGCACCGGAAAGAGAGTGGAATTCACTCCAAATGTAGTGAACATATATGATCTACATAGTCGCTCCAAAATTGCAACTGGTGAGGTAAACAATGGAGCCAAACTGTATACATTTTCTGAATTTATTGAATCTGAATCCTCCTTATTGCTTACACATGTTGATGATAGTAGTAGGCTTTCGCACGAGAGGTTTGGTCACTTAAATTACAGGTATATGTAATAGCTAAGCAAGAATGAGATGGTGGAAGGCTTGCCAAGTATCAATTTCGCCAAAGGAGTTTGTGAAGGGTGTGTCCTTGGCAAACATCCAGGAGAAAAGTTTGACACCGGCAAGACTCACAGAGCATCCTCTCCTCTAGATTTGATCCATAGTGGTCTCATGGGGCCTTTTCCTCATCCTTCCATCAACAAAGCAAGGTATGTGCTTACATTTATTGATGATTTCTCATGGCATATCCGGGTGTATCTTCTCAAGGCCAAATTTGAAGTTTTTGCGCACTTTGAAGATTTCAAAGCACTAGTTGAGACACAGTCAGAGAGAAAGATCAAAGCCCTCCATATAGACAATGGGAGAGAATATGTTAACACAGCACTTCGGAACCTTTGCCTTCTGTCCGGTATATAGTTGCAATACACAGTTCCATACACTCCGCAGTAGAATGGAGTTGTTGAGAGAAAGAACCGATCTCTCAAAGAGATGGCTTCCTGCATGTTGCATGCTAAGTCACTGCCTCATAAGCTATGGGCTGAAGCACTTAATTGTGCTAACTACATCCAGAACAGAACTCCTCATAGGTCTATCAAGGATCAGACCCCCTTTGAGGCTTGGAGCAGCACTAAATCGGAGGTCACCCACTTCCATGCTTTTGGCTCCAGAGCATGGGCCAGGATCCCCTCTGGAAAGAGGAAAGCTCTTGATCCACAGAGCATTGAGTGCATCTTTGTTGGACACCCTGATGGTGTGATGGGATACTGACTCCTGATTTCCTCTACAGACAAGCTCATCATTGAGCCAAGTGTCAAATTTGAGGAAAGTTTCTCGCATGCACCTCAAGTGCTACATGTAGACGCCTTTTATCTACCTCATGTCTGAGATGATGACTCAGTACACTCAGATGTAGATACAGAGCATGCAGATGCCGTGGTAGAGCATGCAGATGCAGAGACAAAGTCTTCAGATACAAATCTAGTGCCTGCATATGATGATCCACATCCAAGCCCAGATCGGGCTTCCAGCAGTGAATCATATTCCCTTGTCATAAATCAAAGAACAAGAAGCCTACATGAGATATATGCACAAGACCACCCAACTGCTAGAAATGGTCTTGTGGGGGATAATTCTGATCTGCAGAGGACTAGCTCAGAGTTTATTGAGCCTCCTCTTGTCCTCACTACCACTAAACCATCGCCATCCTGACATTGTCATTTGGTTCAGTCTTTTGATCCATAGTCTTATGTTGAGGCTATTGGGCATCCATCTTGGGAGTCCGCCATGGATGAGGAGTATAACTCCCTCCTCGAGAACCAAACCTGGGATCTAGTACCCCTTCCTTCAGGAAGGAAACTTGTCCAATGCAAATGGGTCTACAGGACCAAGAATGCTGCAAATGGGCAAATCACCAGATGGAAAGCGAGGCTAGTAGTCAAAGGCTTCCAACAAGTGCATGGCGTTGATTATGACGAGACCTTTGCTCCAGTAGCAAAGATGGATTCCATACGCCTTACAATTTCCATTGCAGCTGCCCAGGGATGGGAAGTACATCAGATGGATGTGAAGAATGCCTTTCTTCACGGAGACCTGTCATAGGAGATTTACATGGAGCAGCCACATGGTTTCATTCAGGATTCATCTTTGGTCTACAAACTGAAGAAATCTCTCTACGACCTTAAGCATGCCCCAAGAGCTTGGTATGTGAAGATGGATTCTTTTCTTTTATCACAAAACTTTGAAAGATGTAAGTCTGACCCGAATGTTTACATGCTCACGACACATGATTCTCTTCTTATCTTAGTTTTGTATGTGGATGATCTCCTAATCACCGGCAGCTCGGCTTCAACCATTGCTACAGTCAAGAGGGCCTTGCATGATACGTTCTTGATGACGGACATGGGTCCATTACACTTCTTTCTTGGTCTTGAGATTAGCCAGGATGCCACAGGCATCAAACTCTCTCAGGCTAAGTATGCAGAGGATCTCCTCGAGAGATTTCGCATGATTGACTGCAAGCCAACACCGAATCCTTTTCTGTCTAGGGTCCGCCTTGAGGATGGAGGTGACACTCCATTAGTTGACAACACTCTCTACCTACAGCTAGTGGGGAGCTTATTGTACCTCACCCACTCCAGACCAGATCTCTCATATGCAGTAGGGGCAATTTCTAGATACATGCAAGAGTTGCATGAGCTACACTAGCACACTGCCAAGCGCATCCTCCGATATGTGCAAGGCACCATCACCTTCGGGATTCACTATGCAGCAGGCACTCCATTGAATCTCCTTGGCTTCATAGATTCTGATTGGGTGGGAGACAACATTGACTGCAATTCCACCTCCGGATATTCACTCATTCTAGGATCTGGCCCTATCTGTTGGTCGAGCAAGAAGCAGGCTGCTATTGCTATCTCTTCAGCTGAGGCCGAGTACAGATGAGTAGTCAACATCACCATTCAGGATCTATGGCTACAACACTTCCTCACTGAGTTGGGTGTCTAGTTCCACCAACCCATTGTCATCTGGTGTGACAACCAGAGCACTCTCAAATTTTGCAGGGATCCAGTACAGTGGTAGCGGACAAAGCACATAGAGATCCATATGCACTACATCAGAGACTTGGTACATGATCAAGTCATTGATTTGTAGTTCTGTCCCTGAGCAGAATAGACTGCAGACATCTTCACCAAGACATTCACAGAGAAGAAGTTTCACTCTCTGCACGATCGTCTTGGAGTGAAGGACATAGTTGCTTAGCAACTGTCTTTTCTTCCACTTTTCTTTTGATTACATTGTATTTTGAGGGGGGGGGAGGGCGTTTTCCCATGAGGTTTTCCCTCTTTCCTCAATTTTAGTACAAGTTGCACTGTATTTTGGGTGACCTTTGGCCTTAGTTGCCAGGGCCCATTTTTTATTTTTCCCCATTGTGGTGTTCAGGGGGGGTGTTGGAACTACTACACACCTACATGCGGACTCTTAGTTAGAGCATGGGACTGCATGCAAGATTCCTTTTGCATGATTTACTCCTTCTTTAACTCCGCAACTGGTTAGTTCTTCTGCATGATTTACTCCTTGATTTGCTCCTTCTTTCACTCCGCAACTGGCTAGTTATCTCAGAAACTTGTTGTAGGTTTTGGGTCTTCTCATTGATCACCACTATGGTGCACTACCTTGGGATCTTCACCCAATAATACTATATCATGAGCATTGTAACCTATTTTCTATGAATCATTCTTTTGTTCTTTCGATTTCCTTTTAGTGTTTTTGCTCTACAAAGCTGTGTGTTCAAATTTTACACATTTACACCCATGATGGTGAGGATGCTCATGCCTTGGGAAAACCTATTTATAACTTCTCACATCTATAATATGTTTTAGTAATAGTGAGATAGATCTAATTTTTTAAATAATGTTGAATAAGATTATTTTTATGCAAATAGATAACAAAGGTTTTGTTTCAAAATAGCGTTAGGTTTTGTGTGTTTATGTAACTGCAAGTGACATCTAATATCGGTTTTATGCCGTACAAAGTTTTTTTTTTTTTTTTTTCATATGTGAAAAGTTAACTTTACGTTTTGAGTTTTGATAATTGGTGATGTCAGCATGCCATCGCATGCTCACTCCATATTTCGGGGCTAGACGGTAGTGGCCCCAATTTTCCTTCTAATTACTGTGACAATTTAGGTTTATGGAAAATATGTAATTAATAATGTTTTTTGTATTATTATTTTTATTGTTATATATTATATAAATACAATAAATTACTTAACAATTTTTTTAATAAAAATAATTAATTTATTTTGAAAAATACAAATAAAACTTTAGACCATATCGACCCTAATAATTATATTAATATAATTGTTCTAGTATTACCATCTAAGGTAAAATAAATTTCATATCTGCGTCAATTCTAAAATGCTCTTGACAATATCCAACACCATAGAGCGTAAATACAAAAATACTAAACTCCTTCCAAACCCAAACATTTAACACTGTAGTTTAATTTTGTTCGCCTTTACACGCAAACAGAAGTAAATATATAAGTCCAAGTTCCAACACTCTTGAGGAACCTGACATTTAACTCGTTCAATTTACTGTCTGTACAGTCTATGCTAACCATTTTTATTGACTTATCTTTTATTTGGAACTATTAGGAGATTAGTGGAATGAATATGGATGGATGGGAAATTTTTCAAAGAAAATTTTAGGAGATTAGTGGAATGAATATGGATGGATGGGAAATTTTTCAAAGAAAATTTTAGGGATTAATATTAGAGGATGGGCTATTTTCATATTTAAAAAGGAAAAAAATTATCAATTATCATTTTTTTCTAAAAATGATTGTTCTAAATTTTATAAGGAAAAAATATTTTACTTTAAAATTTACCAAAATTTTATAGAAACTATATAAAATCAGTAAAAAATTTAAATATTTAAAAAAAAATATATCACCAATCATTTTTAGTTTACATATTATAAATTAGTAAAATTTGCTAAAATTTCTAATTTTTAAAATAAATTTTAATCTTTCGCAATACCATTCACAAACTTGTCACAAAATAATAATAAAATAGCAAGAAAATAGCACGAACCCTTTAACTTGAATCAGAATTCATATAAATTTCATGTCTTCTACTATATGATGCTATAAAAACCCAGGATGATTCTCTGTATGAAATTCACATCACTATAATTACGTCGTAAGGCGTTTCCATTTGAAATGAATTACCCTAGCAGACGTCGTGTCCTATTGTCGACCATGGATGTGTGGTGTTAGACGATTGAACACAGTTTAATAGTTGATCGTTGGAAGCCGAATCGTTGATCGTTGGAAGCCTAACGAAGCCGAATCGTTGATCGTTGGAAGCCGAACGATTAAAAGCAGTTTCCCTGTCATTCTCCTATTGTATTCCTTCTGCCCTTGCGAGCTGCTTAGTTTATTCTTGGTTAAGTTCATCATTTCGACCTTTTACGCGTCATCTCATTTGCCCAATTTCAAGTTCTCGCTCACTAATTTTCAGTTCAAAGGTTTTATCAGAGCTTTCCACCAATGTTTGCAGGGCATTTCAAGTTCTCAGGGCGGAATTCGACCTATCCGTTATCCACCAGGTTGGCATTAACTAACCCTTTAGCCACATTTTTCGGATCTACAAAAACCCTGTTTAAATTTATGTATTTCAGGCTCTGAATTGATCACGGTAGAACAGATTCCTTCATTTTATATATTTAATCAGGCTTTACGGGGATTACTTCTGGGTTTATCGTTATTTTGTCTTAAATGCTAGTATGGATGGATTTGAATCATTGGCCCTTATTTCCTTTCTTTGGGTTCAGATCATTCAAGCCTTTAGTTCGCTCGACCAGGATGCCTCAAATTCAGTACTCAAAAATACGCTGATGATACTTATGAATACAGGTTTGTAACTCAGAGCTTGCACTATTTTTTTTGTTAAATAAAATATTTGTTTTGCTTTTTGGCTGGATGGTGGACTTTCAGATCCACTCAACGAACCGCATACTACATCTATCATTTGACAACCTCCTATTGATTTAACCCTATACATACATACAATTGTAGTTGCCCTTCATTGCCACTGTAATTTGGAGCCTGGTTCTTTATTATTCAAAGAAAATGCTCTACCTTTAAACTCCTTCAATGCACTTTCATTCACTTGGCAGAACATATTCTCCCATCCATGGGGTTTGATGGCCCTGTTGCGAAGGCCTGGAGCTCGATCTTGGGACACAACATTCCTAGACTCTTTCCAATCCACAACATACGCAGACACCCTCCTCCGAAACTTAGCCTTGAATTCACTCCAAGCCTGGTACTTGTAGTGATTGATCACTGTCCTCTAGGCCTTCACATACACTGTTCTGTATGCCTTCTTCAACTGAAAGCGGTGTATTACATTGAGCAACTTAGGAGAGGCAGCTTCCAAAAGAAGTATGGATTTGTAGCGCTTCAGCGTCCTTTCCCTGCAAGTGTACCCTTGAGTAACCCCTCTCTGCGGGTGCTCCCGAAGGCCCGAGGGTCCAAAATTTCTGCATCTCAAAGAAATTTCTGTTAATGCAGCCCCCGGTTTACTAAGATTGATTACTAATCCCCTCAAAGCTACTTTTGATGCAGTATTCTTTAATGGGTAGCCAATATTGGCATTGCCCTTGAGTAGCTTTAGCCACGAAGGAGAAAATACAAACTCGTCAACGTCAGTGTACATCATCCATTGACACTTTTATTTGGCCATGAGAGCGCAGTGTGAGAATCCAGATTCCTGTGTCTTGGCAATTCTGTAATGGCAATTCTGTAGCTTGTTGGTCCATAGGAAGCGCAGTTTTTAAGCCGCATAGATTTTCCATGGCTAGAGCTTGCCCCCATCTCACTGATGGCTACTGCAGATAGGGATGATGGCTGCTACGTATAGGGGTGACCAGCTTAATGAAACAAATTCTTATAAAGCATGTTCAGCCAAGCCTTCCTTTTCAAGTCGGTCTTGAACTAGTGTGCGTGGAAGAGAGATTGGACTCATGAGTCCATTTGAATAAGGAAGAAAACATGAAATGCTATGCTGAGCAGGTGTAATTAGTGGATTATCATATCCACAACTATGTGGTCTTCCCTAAATTTTCACAACGTGTCTTTCCACATCGCCACGATCTTGCTACATGCGACTGCCCATATTGGCCCCTTCTTCTTCTTGGTAAATCATATTGCCATGATCTTGCTACACGCGACTACCCAGATTGGCCACTTGTTCTTCTTGGTAAATTAGGGAGATTACAAGCTGACATCAGGAGTTTCAAGACTTTCCCTGTAAATTCTTCTGGTGGCTCTATTGTTCCATCTACAATTTTTCGTGCTCAATGTAGATTCTGCTGGTGGATCTATTGTTCCCTTGCAACCTTTGGTGCTCAGTGAATGTTCGAAAGTTGAACATGCAGGTGGGTGAACATTCCACGGTGAATGCTACATACAAGTAAGTACCCCTACCATTTCAGTGTCAAATTTAAAGTCGGTGAATGCTTGTTCAAAATATATTTCTCCTGTGTCACCTAAGTTGTTATGATTGGCAATCGCAAATTGCAGTGGCTTCGGTGGGTGTGATACTTTTATAATTCAGAGACATGAAATTTCCAAGCGGCATGTCACATTAAAATTTTAAATAGGACTTTTCCAACAACCTTGTGAAATATTTATTTCCTACCATCCAACTGCAATACATTGATTCTCCAATTTTAAATAGGCCTTCTTCAACAACAACCTTATGAAATATTTATTTCCCTCAATCAAACTACTGCAGTACATCAATTCTCCATTTTATGGCAAGTTTTTGTTTATCTTTTAATTGCAAATCTAAGTTTGTAGCAAGCTTTGAATGTATTTCTAGTGTTCTTTATTCTTTTTTCATCGAAATGGGGAACATTTAGAGGAGGATGTGTCTTTGATGGACAACGTCCTCTATTGTTAAAAACCTTTGTGGGCATGTCTCCTCTTCTTTTTATTTGAATGAAAAGAAATCCAAGAAGCTCGAGCCATCTTCAATTTCATCTTCGATAGAATGTCTTTTGGCCACATGAAGCCTATCCATATTCTTTTCTATGGAAATGCTTCAATGTATTGGAAACTCATGTCACTTTACACTAGATAATAGGTTCACTGTCTTTTTTGAGAGAATTATGTGGTTGCAGGATAAGCATTTGTTTCCCTTGATTTTTGTTGCATTTTGTCGATTTATTTGGGAAAATGTAGGATTACATGCTAGAAGCAAGGAATTTCTACCAAGACATGGATCAAATGGTTGTGTATAGGAAAGTGCGATGACATGGGTAAACTAGATCAATTAAAACATTGATATATTCTGAGGTAGAATTTTCTTTATTATTTTTTTGGTACCCATTTGAGGTAAACAAATGACTATCTCTAAATTTAGCTATCTGGTAATGTTTTCATTTTTCTCAGCAACTTCTGCATAGTCCAAAGGGCAGATTGGTTCTGAATTTAGATTTATTACTCACAGAGAGATTAAACTATTGCTTACTCGTCTCTACCTCTAATGTTACTGGATAAGAAGTAAGAAGGAACTAGATCAATTGCTTTCATTCGGTCAACATGCTATGTATTCAGTCGTGGCAATGAAAAATAAGCAAACAAAGTTCAATGCATGGAGTTTACTGCTGCATAAGTAGTCTTGCTTCTTTCGATACTAATATTGTATTTGCACGAGGTGGCAACTTCGTTATAAACAACAAAGAGGATGTGTAACAATTGGTTATAGTTTAAGAGTGATAAGTCGTATGAAAGCAACACCATGTAACTTGATTGGATTCACTTACCATAATTAATAGCATTGGTTCATACCCGTTACGTAACTGAAAGATTTTACTTAGAGTATAAGACTAGCCAGCTTGATAAAACTAATTGAATACACACACTATGCTAATCATAATAGTGTAGTATGCTTTGTTCGTAATCAATATCTTAACCAACCTCAAAGATCCGAAGATCTGATTTACACATAATATTTTGCACCTCTTGTAACTTTTTGAAAGATCTGATGTAACATTTTGAAAGATCTGATTTACACAGAATATTTTACACCTCGTATAACTTGCAACAACACTACTAAAGCAAGTGTATGTGCAATTTTCGACTGGGTAGAGACTTGTTGCTTGCAACACCTTTTGTTTATTTTTTAAATGATTAATGGGAGTTATTTTTTAAATTACTAATGGGAGTTATCCATTCTATTTATTTTTTAAATGACTAGTGGGAGTTATCCATTTTATGTTGAGTGTGTATGGAATATGTCGGTGATTTTGTGTTTGTAATTTTTTCATTTTCATAATCTATTTGACTCTTGGCATAATTGGCTTTAAATGTTAAAATAGGGAGAAGATAATATCTATTTTAAATTAAAACCTATAATTTTTTTTTTTTTTTTATGTATATTAGTACAAAATAGATGAAGACAGCTTGAACCAAAATATTAGAGGGAAGTCTGCAACGTTGCATATAAGGTATTTAGTATTTTTTTTTCTCAGCTTTTTAATTGCACTGCCTGGGCTCGAAACACTTTTTCGTTGTCATCTAATTAATTAATGCATTAGATTGATCATAACAAAATATCCATTTTCAGAGTACACATAACTAACTATTGCAATTGTAACATTATAATCCACACTTGCTTTCAACATTGTCCATTCACATGTCGTTATTCTTCCCCACTCTATGCCTTACGTCGTTTCCTTTGCAACATAAGGTGCAAATGCTACTTATGTACCATTTTAATTTATTATTATTTTATTAAATATATATAATAGTTTTGGTAATCATTCAATAGGGTAATAAAATTATAAAAAATTTGTTGGGAAAGTTCTAAGATGAATATGGGTTAAACACTATTTGTAATTATTATGAGTGTTTTAGTGGATTCTTATGTATTATGTAAACCAAGTATTTATATTGAAAACAATGATGTGGGGCAGTTTTTTTATTACCGTTATATTTAAAATAGTCAATAAAAAATAGTATTGTGTAAGGGTTTTAAATTATCTAGGAATTTCTATTTTAATATTTGAATTTTTGTCAACATTATTTACTTGCATAAAGCTTTATGTTTACAAAAAAAATGGCAAGCTTAGTTATGAATTGTTTCCAACCCTCTTAAAACAATTGTCTTTCTTACTTGAATAGGTATCTTTAACATATTAAAAACTATCAATCATTTAACTTATACATTAACTTAATTATTAGCGAGTTGAAATATAATAATAAAAAAAAACACTCAATATATCATAAGTTTACTTTCAATAGAGGAAAATAGGAACAGAGGTAATGCACCAAGTTATTGAACATTCAATACTAATTTATAATTAATTAAAATATAAGAAAAATTAAAAAATAAAAAAGAATATACATTAAAAAGTATTCCAATTTTTTTAATATAAATACTAAATAAAAAATTTGCATACACTTTTCTTCTTCATTTCCTTTTCAACATATAGCTTTCCATATCACTAAATAAATAAATAAATATCTATACTCTCATATAATTGAATGAAATATATTAAACAATAAAATATAAAAACAAACAACCAAATTTCCCTCTCAACTTTATATACTTTAAGAAAAGTTTACCATAAATATTATAATATATTATTATATATATAGATATATAATGCGCTAATATCAAAGGAAAAGATACCTTATGAACTAATTCACAAATTTATATCTAATTTTGTACATTATAAAAATTTATAACATCATGATCTAAGATTAGTCAATAAATTTAGTGAACAATTTTTTATTTTTCACCACATCAAGATAAAATTTTCTACATTCGTAAGTCATAATTTACACTAAGATCGAAACGCATAAGGATTTGACATACCTAGCCAGATAGTAAGTCTTAAATGTATTTGGGATTAGTAGGGATGATTGAAAAGAGGCTTTTCACGTTTAAAATATTTTGGAGATTTTAAGTACCAAAAGAACGGTTGCCATTCTCATATAAATTTCTAGAAGATAAAAGTATGATTGAAGGATGTTAGAAAAGGGGATCGTTTGCATCTGAGAAGGCAGTAACACAATACATCGTCCCTCAAAAATGGACAAAAACCAGTATAAGCAGTTGCACGGAGCAATCCGGCAGCTGGCAAGATCACGTGATGAGCAAGAATTCAATTAATCTTCATATAAATTGATTTTATAATTAAAGTAGCGTTCAGAATTTTTGAATGGACGAGTAGTTAAGGAAAAATATGAAACTTAAAAATGCCTATCACAAAATATAGTTAAGGAAAATAAAACTCTATTTATTTCATGCCATGAATCCAAGAGAAACCTCTCCAGATATATAAAATCAGAGGCCCGTTAGTTTTATCAAAAATGAACAACCCCAAGGTTCTCAATCTCTCCTTTCAGTGCCAAAAATCTCTCTTTTACATTGAAAGCTATATATTTTATATAGACAAGGAAGCAACATTCCGAGCACCACTCCGACTCTAATTGCTGAAGTAGGAGGATCTTCTCCTCCTGGATTGGAGTTGAAATATAAGGTTACATATGAACAAATCCAATCACTTTGACCTACAACCTATTGGTTTGCAAACGCTATCGAACTAATTCCTTGAGCACAGGATCTCCCACATTTTCCAAGGAATAAATAAACAACTTGTACCAATATATTAGTTTCTACAGTGGAAGAATTTTATTTTTTTCGACTTTTGAAGAGTTAGCAGAATCTGCAGATGATACAATACGTCAAGATCAAATTCCACCTATTAAAGAAGGGTATGAGGATGACGCTATTATTTCTGAATTTTGTTTTGATAGACTAGATGTTGAACGAGAAGACTCCTCAAAACATGAAAAGGAAGATGAGCAAAGAGCTGAAGGCATTGGTTGGCTAGGATTTGGATTGGATGGCTTCTTTTTCTTCAAGATATTCTTCATAGGATGCCTCGACAGCCGGAACAGATGTTATCAAAGTTCGATCAAGACAAGAAGACAAAGGCAGAAGTTCACATTGATGACTTCTACATGAATCTACAGATGTTGGAGGTAAGGTATGATGATGTTTCTTGTAGACGTTTTCCTTATAAATTGGAAGGTAGAGTAAAACATGGTACCATAGTATGCTTATCAATTTGATCCAAAGTTGGAGGGAGTTCGAGAAGTTATTTCCATAGAAATTTCCTGATGACAAACTCCTGCCGTGTTACTGAAAAAAACTCGAAAATAGTAAAATAGCGCAAAAAGGAGAAAGAAAAAGATTTTAACCATGGATTCAAAAGTAAGTTGAATAAGTTTCTCCCATGCATGAACCCCACGATTCAATTACTATCAATTATTATATAGCTGGCTTTCCTTCTACCATTTCCCAATTCATGAAAAAAGTTGGAAAGGGAACACTGGCACTAACCTTTGCAGAACCGATCACCATCAAGATGGGCTTGCGTGTTTTCGGAGATTAATAATGATATTTTATCAAAGTAATCCAAAGAGACTAGTTGGAAGTCTCAGCCTTCTTTTAGTAAGGTAATGAAAAAGAATCACCGGATATTGAAAGCTCTACCACGATGGTGAATATCACTTACCAATGAAATTTAAGAACTAAATAAGAGGCCTAGCAAGACTTCTATTATCAAGAAGCCTCCCAAGTCCTTCCCTTTTCGAAGGAATAATAATAACAATAACAATCAACCCGCCAAGTCTGCTGAGATCTCAAATGTTGTGATGAATATTGAAAGTATTGGCACAGATAATTATTATTGTTTCCACCAGGAATATCAATAAGAAAAGACATGCCCAGAGTGGAACCACAAAATGAACACTCTGGCCGCATACATTATGGATTCCCTATTAGCAGATGCGCAGGCGAAACAAACAAAAGAAACAGAACCTACAAAGGTCGAAGAACGAAACGGTATTGGACATGCAGTGAATGCATTTGGCTACATCTATAATGCTGAGAAAAAGAATTCTAAAGAGAAACCACAAAGTGAACCCCCCCTCCCCTGGAGAAGAAAACTAGTCGATATAGTCTAAGGAGTAAACGACCCATCTTTGAACATGAATTGACCAGACAAAATTAAAAGAGAAATTTTTAAAGAGGATCTCACCACATGTCAATCCTACCTAGAATGTACAGAGTAAGTCTGGAAATGAAACTAATTCCAAGAACACTTCCTCCAGTAACAAGAGTAAGTCTAGCACTCCAGATGTGTAAAATAAAGCTACTCCTCTAGACTCTTCGGCACAACCTGCTGGAGGTGAAACAATTGATTATAACACTATTGAATATTTGAAGAGAGTAAACGTGGATATTTCCATATATGAACTCAGGAAGAGCGCAAGCCAACGTGAATTAATTGTTCAAGCCTTTTCACAACCTTCACCAAGTGATAAAGCTCCTCCCTCTCAAAAGTTTTTTTGATAAGTCGTGTCGCTCCCTTAAATCTATAGTTAATGATATAGCATTAGAAGCAAACACTCTCTTCCCTCCATTTTTTTGACTTTTAAAATTTTCAATTATAATATCCACAATTATTTAGTCGACTCCTGTGCATATGTAAATGTAATTAAATTATCTGCTGTAAAGAAAATAAATTTTAAACGGGATAAAATTGATGCAAAAATTATTCAGCTAGATAGATCTCTCGTCCAAGGTACTAGTGAGCTAAAAAATGTGCTTAGTAGATTATGAAAAGATAATCGAGTTCATCCATGTATAAATATTGTAATTGTGGACATCCCAAAAGCCTATGGTGTATTCGTTAGGAAATACTCGTCTAACAAATTACAAGGTATTTTGCGATAGACTACTCACATTTGTGGCTTCCATACATGGGAAATAATAACTAGATTTGGATGTAAAGGGAGGCGTATATCAAACACAATGTGAAATCCACTTGACGACCACGATCAACCTATTTCTTTTTCTGATCCATTCTTTGGGAATTATTTTCTTGAAACTTACCTCGGGTGTTACCAGGCCCAACTATCACCTATTCCACAAGATACATAACTAGAACTCCTTCCCCGTCCTTCAGCTAGCACAAAGGAATTATGTAACATAAATGTACATAATAGTAGTAATAAGAGTATAGGAAGAAAATTAGTATCTCATAATATTTTGACTTTAAATTTTTATGGTTCACAGAAGCAAGATGGCTCTAGAGCTAGTTGTGCACTTACATACCCATGCAACAAGAAGTATATCCCTTCATTCCATTTAGAGTTCTAGTTTACTAATAACACTACTAAAAATGAAGCAATCCTACTCCAATTAAAGAAAACTATTGACTTGAAGGTAGAGATTCTCAACGTAATTGGTGACTTAGAGGTGGTCACTCATGATGTACGAGATAATATACAATGTGTTTCACCAAATCTGAAAAACTACTAGTAGGACCCATGGCATTTAATTAATCATTTCAAATCTTTCAATATGATTTGTTTTCTTAGCATTAGAAATGTTATACAAGATGCATTAGAAAATGTAGCTGCTAGGATATCTCCACTGAAAAATAGCTTTTCTATTGAAATTATATATAAACCATTTGTGCTTGAAATCTTTAGTAATTTTCATGTTCTCAATCATGACCAATAGATACTACACTTATGGCTAATGAAGATGTATTTGAAGATGTTGCCATAGATGACAATGAACATGATCAGGATTTGCGGGAGGCATCAAGTGAAATGAGAGGAAACACTATTCCTAAGGGTGTGGTGTCCTTAGAGAATTTTATGACCCGCATAACTGATTTATAGTAGAAATTAACACAAAGAATCATAGCTCAATGTTATGATCTAAATAAGTCAATCTTGGGGCTCAAGAAGATCCACAATATGTAAACCTCGATATGTGTTTTTCTCCATAGGAAAGATAGGAATTTATATTCTTATTCAAATAGATCTGTGATGTAATTTCATGGACATACAACGATTTAAAGATACATTACACTCGTATTATCTAGCATGTCATTCCTATAAAAGAAGGGGTAAACCCTTTCTAGTAGAAATTACAAAAAGTTAATCCAACACTTGAACCCCTTATTCAAAATGAATTGAGAAATCCATTAGATTCTCAGATCATCTTTAAAGTTAGACATTCCACTTGGGTTTCCAACTTAGTCCTTGTTATAAATATTTTGGTTAAATAAGGTTATGTGTCAATTTTTGAAATCTCAACCAGCCTTCTCATAAATAAAAATTACCCAATGCCATCCAGGGAATGGATCCTTTAGATAATATTTGGGTCTACAATGTTTTCACTCTTAGATGGTTTCTCTACTTATAATTAAGTGTTATTAGCAGAACTAGTTAAATTGAAGACTACCTCCTAGAACAAATGGGGAACATTCACCTTGAAGTGGATTCCATTTGGGTTGCTCAATGTTCGTGCTAATTTCCAAAGAGTGATGGGCATCACCTTTCATAGACTTATATGTCACAGTGTTGTTGTTCATTTGGATGATGTTACTATTATTTCTAAGATAATATGAGATCATGTACATCATGTAAATGTATATTTGAGTGGTGTTGAAGGTATGGTATTTCTCTTAATCCCAATAGGAGCATATTTGGTGTGTTCGAAGGGATCCTATTAGGGTACATCATTACTAAGAGTGGAATTAATATTCGTCCCAATAGGGTCATATCCATTACACAGATCTCGTTTCTAGTGAATAAGAAGGCCGTGCAATATTTCTTAGGGAAAATCAATTTCCTGAGAAAATTCATCTTTGATTATGCTTAGATAATTAAGCCCATTCGGGATATGATTAAGAAATATACAATATAAAAATGAGATAAATAGGACAAGGACGCTTTCGCTCAAATCAAATAAGCTATTTCCAATGCACCCATGTTAGTCAACCTAGATTATGGAAAATATTTCCTTCTATATATGTTTGTTTTGGAATTGTCGATCGTGGTTGTATTGACTCAGAAGAATATTGAAGGAATTGTGTGGCCTATCTCTTTTATGAGTACTGATATACAAGGCCCAAAATTCAATTGTTTTTCCATTGACAGAGAAACATATGTTGTATATAAGTACTTCAGGCCATATCTATTAAAATCTCATACAATCATATATGTACCTCATCCAATAGTGAGAATATTGTTCATGCACCAAGATCTTCATGAGAAAAGGGCTAGATATGACCTCGAGTTCAAACCAGTTCATACCATAAAGGGTAGTCGCCTATGTAAGGTAGCAGCTAAAGCAATAGATGCTACCATGCAAGATCTTTCAGAATGGGAGAATGAGATATAAATGTACAACATTGAACATGTTCCTTAGTCCACATCTATCACACCATGGTATGCATATTTACGACAATGTTTTAGAGAAAGGCACCTTTCCCATGTCCTTATCAAATAAATGAAAGATGGAAATTAGTTTAAAATATATATTTTACCAATTAGTGCTTGAAATGATTTTATGGAAGTAGCACAACGGTGTCATTCTAAGGTTCCTTGAGTTGTAGGATAAAAGAAGGTACTTAAATATTTACTTGATCGACCAACAGGTGGCCACTCTGTGCGTGACACTATGACACATAGACTTATGATGGTTGGTTATTATTGGCCCACTCTATTTACAGATGTTCACACTTAGGTCCATAAGGACTAAGCTTCTCATAGATGCGTCAGTTGTGATAAGAGGTCGACTGCTTGACTGCTACCAATAGTAATCAAGGATCCATTCTAACAGTGGGACCTTAATGTTATTGGTGAAATTTTTGCCCATTCGTCAAAGCAACAAAAATATATTCTTATCCTGATAGATTACTTCACTTTGTCATAAGAATTAGTTTCTCTCAGAGAAGTAAATGACTAATAAGTTGTCCACTGTTGGAAAAAATTATTATAACCAGGTTTGGTGTTCATACGTCACTTGCCTTTGATAATTTGACTTATTTTTCTATATTAAAATTTTATGAATTCACATTAGAAAATGGGATTGGGATTGTGTTGATAGATAAATATAATTATTATCCATAGGGAAATGGTTTTTAAAATTCAATAAATAAGAATCTTATATAAATAATTGAGAAAACCATATTCCATGAACAAAGGAAGAGGCATAAAGACTTGAGCAATGCACTTTGGATCGACTGTGAAATTCGAAATCCTTCCCAAAGGACCTCACCATTCTTTCTAATTTACAGTAAGGAAGTTGTATTACCTCCAAACCTATATCTTCCAGCCTTGGAACTCTCTTCAGAGTCATAAGGTATACCTTGCCTTCTGCTTCAGAGCAAGATAAACACTTTATTCAAACTTGAGGAAGAAAGGCTCAAATCTAAGGACAATTTTTTTCTGCATCGGAATAATGTAAAGTGTTGGTTTCAGTAGAGGTCTGTAGGGGCAAAGAGCTTTGATGTGGGTGACCTAGTACTGAAGTGGGATAAACCCCGTGAAGAAAAGGAAAAACACACAAATTTCCAACCTTTTTGGACTAGAGCATTCTCTATTAATGGAAATCTCAGTCACAATACCTTCTATCTCAAATACTCATAGGATAGAATTGACCCCTTTCCCATAAATGGTTGATATTTAAAACATCACCTTTAGTACTAGCTATTAGTTGCACTTCTTGTACAGTTTTTTTGGTTTCCTGTATTTTTGTTTATGTTGTTCATTTGTGTGTCATGTTAGTCATATCTTGTCACATCTTATTTTTTGTTAATTATATATATAAGGCCCTTGTGTAAATGTGCATGGCTTAAAAGACTTTTTGGTATAATGAGAGAGAAGTTTGACAATGTAAAAGCTTGGATTTTTGTTGTTCTCTTTCTTCATTTGAGAAAATTCCATAGGTTGAGCTAACTGTAGATGGGAAATATGATTCATCCAATATGAGAAAATTGAGGCGACCTATTATATCGACACCCGTGCTGGCATCTAAACTACTCAACTTTGTGTAAACCTACTTGTGTGTTAACACATGTCCAATCTAGTAGAGAAGGGATAAGCTGAAAATATAAAGTGAGAAAACATCTATTAAAGGTCTCTAAATAATTCTCTAAATGGGCAACCTCATTTTCTCTCAATAATTTTGGATCCCTCTTCCACCTGTCGAAAATAATAAGTGTCAATGCACAATTATTTTAAAATAAATAAGTAAATTGTGGAACAAGAGAAAGGCTTCCTCCACAGGGAGGTGAAGCAAGAAACTTCATTTGGCCATTGTGTAGGCTTGCTCGCAATGAGGACACATTTTTGCTCCTAAAGTGAGATTGTCAAGGTACCACCCAAGCCTACTAGTAGAAGAGAAACACCAAAGATGAAAAATCATACTCTAAATATCATAACCTAGTTGTGAACATTACCCTTTCCTACATTCAAACAATTGGGATATGGTGTACCTTTTGTGTGTCTTCAACCATGTAGAGGAAAACGAGATGCTATGTATAAAGTCGGCCGAAAGGGGTAAATCAAGGAAATTAATAATTCTTGTAGGTATGAACCTTAGTTGAAAATTATTCCCAGATAAAGAAGATGAAGACCACGCAGTGTGTCACTAAGTGTTGTCGGTGCTACAACACCCTCACAAATTTCAGTACATTGAATTTTGGAGCCCACCATTAGCATTGTACCAAGCATCACTTTAATCATCAAATGATGTATCATGTTATTCAATGTGCTTCAAGTTTAGTTGAATGGTATCAAGTTTGATCGTAATGGTCAAAACATATTTAGGTGCATTTAATGGTCGTAACATATTTGTTGTTGCAAAACAACACTTTTGGGTAACTGTCACACACACTGTAATCGCCATACTTGCAGAATGTGTACAAAGTGGCTTTTTTATTTTTAGTTATCATTTTTCAAGTTTGTTTATTTTTTATTTATGAGTTGTTATCTGAGACACATGGTTTTATGTCTAAAACTCATCGTGCTCACCCCTTGCCCTATATCTTAGACTTAGACAAATATTTGGTTAAAAGTAAACCCATTGAGGCCAAGAGCACATGCAAGCAATCTAAATCCTTGATCAGGAACCATTCATTCTTAATAAGTGATCCCTGCCCCCTCCAAGAGAGCAAAGTAGACTCGCTAAACCCTTTTCGCCTTCTTTGCCATGAACTACACCCTATAAGAGACTAAGTCTTTCATGATGTCACTCCTTTGACTCGAAGAAGTACACCCTCCTTGAGTGTATAAGCACACTCCAAAAGCCTTCAACATAACCCTTCAACCTTCAAAAATGCACCATGTTCCCTAGTGGACACTTTGAATGCATGAGCACACTTCGAATGCAGGAACCATCAACCTTCAACCTTCACAAATGTGCCCTATGCCCTGTTGGGCTCCTTGAGTGCATGAGCGCACCATGAAGGCCTAAAGCCTTCATCCCTAAGCCTTAAAAAGTGTTCCTTGTGCCATCTATCTTTCCGTCAAGCACATAGTGCACTTGGGAAGCTTGAAGGAATTCTCGTCATCCTTTATACTTGCACCATGTGCCTTGCCTATCTCCCTCCCTCCCTTCAGTGAATGAGCGCATACGAAAGCCCCAAAGCCTCTCCCCTTCAACCCTCAACCTTTCAAAGTGCGCCCATGCAAACAGAAGCTACTTTTATCCCTCTTGAGTGCATTGAAAATGCATGAACCTAAGATATGCACAGAATGTGGTAGAGTAGGATATTTTGTAGTTGACGGTTGCTTGTCATGAGTGATTGTAGAGATAGGTATTCTAAGAAAAACATGGAAAGCACATATGAGGATGATCGAGAAAAGAAAAAAAATAAATGACATGGAAAGAATGAGGAAAAAGCTTGAATATTGATGATCTAAGCACCTCAAAGACTGCACTATATCAAATACCATTTCGAGGGTGAGGACATCAATGATTGAATTTGCATGAAGAAATAAGATACAAGTGCCAACAACATTACCACTAGAGAATGTACATGTCATCAATCACTATCATTTCTAGTCATAAAAGATAGTGACATGTCACGTTCTCATCATATGATGATGTGAAAGTCATGATGTATTGTTGTAATCATCGTAAAGAAAAATAAGTTGAAGTCCAAGAGTCATGTATGAACTAAATAGTGATGGAAGTCCAAAGGACATGTAATATCAAAAGTCATATGTAATTGCAAAGGTGATTTGGAATTCCAAAGGTTGTAGAAGTCCAAAGGTCAATAGAAGTTGGAAATTCAGTAGTCATGTGGAAGTGAAAGGTCATGCCTCATGTTATAAAATCCTCATTTCTCATTAAAAGGACTTTTAACCTTCACTCTTCCCACAAGGATTTAGAGAGGTAGAGTTAGTACCTTTAGGGAGCAAGTAATGGCTCTAACGCTCCAATATTGGAGTCAGTGATGTTCATTGTATTTAAGTATGTTGGGATGTTTGCTTAATATCGAAGCCTTCTAAGCCAACACTTTTTCACACAAGGATTCTAAATGTTTTTAAGACTATTCTTTGAATGTTTATCGTTCATGTTTGATTTCATCCCTACTTGAGGTGACTTTGGTGCTTAGTTATTAGAAATGTGTTGTTATGTTTATAATGATTGTCACATCCTTATGAACTATTTTTCTTAATGATATACGAGCCTTTCTCTTTCATGTGGGTATCCATTAGGGTCCTGCTATTACTTCTCCCTTAGTGTCTCACCTTATTTTCCCCTCCGCTGTAAGAGAACCTTGATCCATATGCAATCAAACATTGATAAGGTGCACTCGATTTCTCATTCAAAAATACATTTCACTTTTCTCTCATGCTGACAGCTAAATCCACGGAATATATTTACGCATACGATAGTTGGGCCATAATCCAAATGGACTCCTAGACCAAACTGTGTGAGGTATAGTTGGGATATTATATTGGGGATATCCTCTGTATGTTTGTGGTATCCAACATCATCAACACCTTCACTCTCATCTTGGAAATTGATTATTCTTATATAATATTATACAATTATTATAGATGATCCCATGATCCTAGAACTAGGAAATCCTAACTGTATTGTCAATCTTCAAGCTTCCCGTGTGAGGAAAAAAACTCAGGATAGGTTCATCTCATTCAAATTGGCCATTTATAAATGGATAAGGAGGTGATTCTTCCCTACAATTGATAAAAAAGGTATTCAATCACACCTTGTGTTTGTTGCGTTATGTAACTAGTTGGATTTTGTTATTATGCAATGTGTTACTATCCTCCTAAAATGAGAACTGCAAGTCTTAACCGATAATGTCATAGGAGTTATCTGTGAAGTGACTTCAATAGGTTCCATATAATTATAAAGGGTAGGAAATATAGCTATAAAACTCACCTCTAAAAAACATTTAGTAGTGGCTAATCCCCAACTAGGGCCATGACTCCACTAAGGAAAAGGTTTGCCTAGAAACCAACAAAGGAGTCACAAATAGTGCAAGTGATTTCTAGCCAAGTTACTAGTCTTTGGCAATAACCCACCATACGGTATCTCATCTCTCATTATTCTACATAGCTTGAGGTAATGCATCCCCTCTTTGTCCTCTTTGGTCTCTTAAGATACCTTCAAGAACTTTGTAGCCTTTGTTGTTTGTAAGGACTTTGGGCTTGCACATACAATACCAAGCCCTTTTGGCTAGGGATAAGATTTCTTAACAGCCTGTTAGTTCTACAACCACTCATGTTCCCAACATTAACATCAAATTTGAGGTGCCTCGCTTGATTAATCCAAAAAAACTGAAATGATTCGATTTCCTGGTGATAATGTGTTTGTGACAACACTTTCCCAATAAATATAAAACATTAATATAGAATTTTCGTAGCTACCTCACAAAAAACTTGTTAGCAACTAGGAATTCGAACATCTATATCCACTTTCTTAATCTAACAAATAAGATTTTCTAGAAAGAAATCACAAAAAATGTATATTTAGATAAAATCTTTGGAGGCTTTTTAGCATTAGCTACAAAATTAATCAACAACAAATATTTTACAATAGCTCTAGTCATCATCAAATAAGTAAATGACACTTTGAGTGTTACTATAGTGATCCATAGAACTAGAATTTGGTTGTGTTGTAACTAGAAGGAGTGAAGGTGGCAATTAAAATTTTGGGGCACAAGAAGTTTCTTCTATTATCAGAAAAATATGATTAGATGCATTATTTCCATAATTAGACGATCCTCCAACATCATCATTATTTTTAAACAAAACACCTTCCCATTTGGTCTATTGCATGTCAGTGCTAATGAAATTTTCTATAAGACTACTGCTATAGGTTTATTGCGAATTAGAAGATGCAATATAGGGCATGCCTAGTGTTTTTCTAGGCATGCTACCAATGGGAATGGAAATGGACTGTAAATTTCCCACTGCAATATTAGTAGCACCTTTTGTGCCTACTTCCATGACACCACTGGCACTAACCATTGTCAAGTTTGCACACTGAGCATTTTCTAAAGAAAATCAATTGTGCAAAAGGGAACTTAACTGGCTTTGGTGTAATGCATTACAACCAAAAATCAATGATCCAAAATTCGAGCTTCTGTTTAGGAGAACTACGAATGTAACGAATGTCATCATGTCGTACTCTTTGAGAGCTGAGAGAGTTCATATTAGGAAACATATAATTTGATATTATTGCTCCAATAGTCCGTAGCTTGTAGTCTTGTTTCAATCATAACTCCACCTACAACAATTAATGCTTCACATGCCAAATGTTTCTACTTGATACGGTAGGGATGGAAAGATTGTGGGGTGATGAATTTCCTTGTGATGCTTGTTGAAGTTGGGTATTTTGCAACATCGGGCATTAATTAAACCTTTGAGCAGGGACCTGTCAACCTAGAGACAAATGAAAAGCCAAATGTTGTTCCAATGAGGGTTAGTGAGTGAAGCAATTATTGTGCCTTTCTTATGTTGTAATTAACATTTGAAGTCAAGTTAGGGATGAATAATTGTTCTTTTTCCAAAGGTTCTCCATAAACAGTGCATATGGAATAGATCCAAACCATGACCTAGTGCGCTGAAAGCGAGCTTTCCCCCACATAAGTAGCCATGTCTATAATAAATGTGTAAAATTCTACCTTGGACATCAACGTTAGATGTACTAGACTAGAAAGACAAATAACTTGTTGTTCCTCAATATAAAAAATGACTCTAGCAAATGGATTGTATTCTTTGTGATGAATGGATCTCAAAGTCAAAAGAGATACAATAATTTGTGAAGTTGTTGCAAATTTTGCTACAGAAACTTTGGGCAACCATACCAATTAGCATTAATATCCATGCATAACCTCGAAGTTGCACTATTATGCTTATCATGTCATCCACGTATTTCAAATATCAAACCACTATGCCACTTGTTAGCTTACCATGCATTATGAGGGTATGCTAAAGTTGTTTTTGAAAACCACTTGTGGGGGTTGATCCCAATAGTTAGCTACCAAATAATCCCTATAAATTCGTACTTGGTACACATGGTTTGTTGCCTACAAACATTTATCAAATTGAACAATGAAAGGGTAGAAGACTACTATGTATTGCATAAAACATAATACCCTTAATGATGCGTATGGGTTCAAACTATAGTAAATGACTATTGATTTGCTCTAAGAGAATCACACAGCCCAAATCCTTCATAAATTATTAGAGTCACCAGTTTATTAGATGATCCTAGTCGAGTTTGACCCTTGACCAGTTTCAATACCAATTCTAACTTCTAAAACATTGTTTGTTTTTCTTGATCAATACATTTGTTGTGCAGTTCCTTGAAACCAATCAAATATTGCATAGCACATATCTGCTTAAATCTCATGGATCTTCTAAGAATTATATCTTTTTGTTAGTATTAAACTAACATAAATGGTTAGATTCGTATATATATAGGCATTCTAAATGAACAATCTTTGAAAGGAATCCACATTATCGTTACCTTGACTCTAGGGTGTTGTATTTTAAAAATTTGGCAAGGTATTGAAAGCTTCATATTGGTTGAATGATATTTTTTGTCTTTAAATTTGGATATTGGTTTATTTCTCATATTTCTAAAACATTCAAGAATAATCATGTGAATATATCGACAAAAGAGAATGTTGTAAACCACACTCCAAACCTTATGGCACAGAAAGACAATTGAATTCATGCCATTAGGCTCCTGCTTTCCTTTCCAGAATCTATTGGAGATAGAGGAGTAAAACTTAAGCAGAACCTGCATATAAATGATGTTTGATCAGAGGGATTCCACCCAACACGATGCATCAGAAAATGGTGAATTCCCAACGATGATACTCAACCAAGATTTTTATATAAATGAGATAGATTCCATAAATAAGCATGCATTAGATAATGTTGAATTCCCAAGGTTGTTGTAAGAATTACACCCCATCTTCAAGGTTTGCATGTATAGAATGTGAATATCACCAATTTCTCAGGTTGAGCGATCCAAAATGGTTTTTTGGTAGAGTCAAAGTGGCTAGCTAGATTGAAGCCTCTTTGGACTAAGGTTTAACGCTATTGCACTAAACCCATGATACCATAGGCTTGACTCATAAAGCTCTAGCAAAGAAGAGATGTGGAAGGGTAGTCAATGATATCATTAGTAGCACACTTGATGCAGGAGCATGTGACTTGGAGGAAAAACCTTCAAACTTAATTCCAAAAAATCCAAAAGAAATCTACATGTAAAGGAGTGAGGTCCTTTAGCCAAAAATTTCCATGCTTTTCTAGTTTAAGATAAGGATAGAACTAAGAATAAAATCATGCCGTTATAATCGCTTATGGATAAGCGATAATAAGTTTTATGCATGACTATTTTAAAGCGTTCTATGTAAAATGTATGCTTTTGTATGGATAAGGACCGAGAGGGCTTATCTACTATATATAAAATGAACTAACGGGACGCTCAAAGATAGAGAGTGACTAGAAGCATTATCATTTGAGAAAACTTCTCTCTGTGTATCTACATTGGTGGTCCTATATTAATTGATAATTGTATGTGTGTATTAGTTCAATTGCTTTCTTCTGAGTTTGAATGTTGATGAATTAGCCTTATTTTCCAATTAATGTTTATGCTGAAGCCCTTAAAATTGTTTTTCCTTCATATTGGCAAGTGTAGGCTTCTTAAATCCTTCTATAGAGTTCCACGGCTAAAACTCTAATTTACACAGAAAATAATGAAATTACTCAGTCCGAACAGAGTTTTGGATTTGAAATTTTATTGGTTCTACTTGATACCCATATCGAGTCCAACCTTATTGCATCAGAGAATCGCAAGTGGAGTGGGAAGGTGCTTTAGAGCCTCCGAAGTCTGAAACCCCAATAGTCTAGACCCAAAAAAATATAGAGCAAGGTGGATAAGTTATCGGGTCCACAAGTGTATCGCATTAAAAGTTTGGAGCGAAGGAATTCAGCCTTTGGAATCGTGGGGTCGTCGATTGTGATCTTCGATAATATATATGTTATCACATTGGAGGAAGGGAGATGGAAGGGCTATTTAAAGCATCGATAGTGTAATTCTTTCGGATTAACACGAACACTGTTTGAAAGTCGCAACAGTGGTTAAAAAGCACTGATAGTGTATTTTCTTCTTTTGGAACAACATCCTCGCCGATTGTGTATTTTGCATTGAAAACACACTTTCCTCATATCTAAAGTGTTGATAGTTTTTTTGTGTAATTCCTCTAGAATTACAGTCCCGATAGTGTATAAGGGATCTGTGTAATAAATTGTGGCAATAACAAGGATTGGGGTTCTAGAGGAAAACCCATGAGTCTGTCAGTTTAACAGTAAATGACTGATATGCTAATAAGTGGAGAAGGAGGAATTTGGCCAGATATTGAAGAAATTGTAGCCAGATTTACGAGATTGTTTATATCGTCTGCACTCAAGCCATCATTAGTGGTATCAGAGCACCCTTTTGACACTGAATTGAATCTCAGAAACACGAGAAGGAAGGTTAATATGGATTTCAGAGTTGGAAGAGGATGAGGATGTGGACGTGGTGGAAGAGAAAGGCCTATTGCAAATGTTGAAGTAATGGAAGCTATGCAATAGATATAAGCTAGATTGGATGCATTAACAACAAGCATAAATATAGATGATGGAGATGTTAATGAACCTGAGGTTGAAGTTGTAGAGGAGGAAGTTGTAGCAGTTACCCCTAAGATGAGATTCTTCTAGTCAATGTTGAGATCCACAGCTAGGCCGAAGACCGAGGTTCCAATATATGAAGGAGGATTGAATCCAGAAGAATCGATAGATTGGATTAATGGCATGACCAAATTCTTTGATTACGAAGAAACAGAAGATGTAAAGAAAGTCAAGTTTGTTGTCACCAAGTTAAAATGCAATGCAGTGCTTTCGTGGGATGGTGTGCAGGCGAAAGGAAAAAGACTTGGCAAGCAACCTATCAAGAATTGGAGCAGAATAGTAGCAAATCTAAAAGGTAAGTTTTTACCAAGTAATTATGAGCAAACCTTGTTCATACAAATGCAGAATCTTAGACAGAGGTCTTTGACAGTGAAAGAATACACAAAGGAATTACATAAGCTATGCATAAGAGCTGGAGAATCCTAGGATACAGATGAGAAGGTGCCTAGATATGTGACTGGACTTCGGATGGACATTCAAGATGAGATAAGTATATTGTCTCCTAAAACAATAGAGGAAGATTATTAGATAGCATTGAAAGCTTAAGGAAAACCCATGAGAAAGAAGTCTACCAGAGGGAGAGGTACTTTCCGAGGAAGGGGAAGTCAAGGTGGTAGAGGAAGATCTACAGAACCTAAGGATGGAGCTAGTAGCAACTCAACCCAGCATGCACCCATAGGAGGTGATGCAAGAGGCAGAGGGAGTTTCTCTAGAGGAAGAGGAGGCAGAGGAAGAGGTAGAGAAATAATATGTTACAGATGTAACAAACTAGGACATAGAGATTTTGAGTGCCTAGAGAATGCAGAAACAAATTAGAGGAATGTCATTGTTGCTCAAGTTCAGGGAGAAGCAACAACAAC
>APFE030524370.1:12057-31800 GCA_000404065.3 Pinus taeda
CACAAACTGTAGAAAGTCATGGTGACAATTTTTTGTGTAACAGATTGCCCCCTAAAGTGCAAAGTCTGTAATAGATGAGGATAATTTTTGATCATCTAAGAAGAGTGAAGGACTTTATCATTTCAAGGATCTTCCTGTGGATACCCCAGTCGGAACCTGTAAAAAACATTCAACACAAAATATATATATGTGAAAATATCATCGCTAAGGTAGGCATTCCCATACTCAGATTAAAACTGACTAAGAACTATCTAAAACTGTTCTGATACAGGAATGATTTGGTATTACATCACAAGTAGAGACATATGGACACAGTATGGGCGCAACCATCTGTTTATGAATAGTCCACTATATAATGATAACAAAATTCCTCGCAGCCTGGATGATGGAAACTAGATCCAGGGTCTTCATTTCTACTTCCCGAACTAGTACGATTCTATACATGTGAATGAATGTGTCAAAGTCGAACATGGTAGAAACCACTTGATTACCAGTCAATGATGTAAACTGTTAACAAGTGTGAGAGGAACCACCAGTAATGTCAATGGCCCTCAAAGTACTCAGTACAATCCATGAAATGTGAATGAATGAGTCGATGTCGAACACGTCGCAAAATCCTTTGATCGAAGGTCAATGATGCAACCTGTCGTCAAAGGCGAGAAACCTGCCATTGAGGCATGCAGATTCCAAGGTACTGACGATTTCTAGATCATATTTCTAGATAATGAGTCAGAGTCGATAGAAAGTGATCCATCATAGGCAAGCCCATAACACAAAATCATAGATCAAGTTTGAAGAAATATATTTGGCAAGGACTAACTCAGGGATGGTCAGTGATGGATGACATATATTTTGCAGGTGAATGATTTATTTGCACAGACCTCTTGAACACATAACGACATGACATATGTCTTGGTGAAAATTGACCCAAAGCTAATACCCAGAAACCGGCTGAAGACTTTCAATGTGGCTTGATTAACTGTTAGGTAAAGGATTTCCCAACCCAGATGAATAAAATTGTCGTGTTCAAAAGTGATGGAAAGTTTTTTCAAACACAAAGTACAACAAACAGGTTCGTTTTTCTCTCTTTCCCCCACCATTTCTGGCAAGTACCTCTTTATTTTTGACAAGCTTGAGGAGGATAACATTGGCTTGGTTATAAGCTCATCCTTCGGATGAGTCCAACTTAGTTTAGATTCGAACCCTAGGAAGGAGTGGTTCGTTCCTGTTTGTAATTGAACAGGTCCTTTACTGTTAAATTTTAACGAGTCCAGTATAGGAGAAACTCGGCGTTTTTCAATTTTAGGGAGTCAGAAGAAAAAAGTAAGAAAACTCCACGGTTGTCCTTTTTCGTAAATTTGTGTCTCCCAAGCCCGAAAAAGTATAAAATAATACTTGAGAGAACCGCTTGACCATTACGATCAAGGATTACTTTTCATAATTAGTGCCTTCAATCTGAAAAAGTAAAAAAGTGATCGAAAACACGTCGTTTATTACCAATATCGAACTCGAAATGACAAAAGTCCGGCAATCTTTTCATGTTTATACGGTCAGAAAAGAGCTGTAAGTGGACTGTCTTTTTAATTCTGTTTTAATGAGTCTAAAAAGAAAAACTCGACAATCTTTTCATATTTTACGAGTCAGAAAAGAGCTTAAAGAGGACTCCTATGTGTTTTTGTTGAAAATGACCAATTCTCCCTGAACACCCAATATTCTGGACAAAAACTGCAAACATTACGCATATCAGTTTAAAAATTAATAAAAATGTACCAAAAGTGACATTTTCAAAGTGAAAAATAAATAAATTAAAAATTTATCTATTCAAAAAATCTTATAAAAAGGGCTTTTACAGGTTCATTTTCCCCATTTGGCTTTGGAGTAAAAAGTAAGAGCTTTTGGTAAGAAAACTTCCAGTGAAGATTGCGGAAAATCCTACCATTGTAATCAATAATCGTCTTCTCCAGGTAATCCACATCGTCCTCGACTTGCATTTCATCCATTTGAAATTTTGTTTTAGGCTTTAGAATTTGATTTTTAGAAGGAAATTTGGGCAAAAAATTGCCCGTGGCGGTTGCGCAGGTGCGCTATGTGGCCCCTGCGCACCCCGATTTTTTCATGCACAGGGAAAAGTCGGGGTGCCGCACCTGTTCTTAAGGAAAAGTGTGCAACTACGCACTGTCTCTAAAACAATGGGTGTGAACCCCGCGGAACATGGATTTAAAACCCTAATTTCTTCATTTTTGCCCCATAAGTTTCAGATTGAAATGTTCTAAACCACCGATTTTGCAATGTAGATAGAGAAGATTCTTATTTGGCGGGAAAGAGAACACGAAGATGTGGAACAAGCCGCATTACTCCATCCACCTTCATTACAGGCATTGAGAGCATGCAGGCTATTTAAATTTTGGGCCATACCTGGCATGAGGGCACAGGTAGACTTTCTACAATGGCAAGTAGATAGGTGGAGCGCGCAGGACTAGTGTTTCATCATTGGAGGACACCTGCTCGAAATCGAGCCAGAGGACATTTATTTTCTGATTGGTTTGCCGAAGAGAGGTGAAGGATTATCTCTATTTGGATCTAGGCCAGGTGCCCAGTCTCTGACTAGAGTTTTGTAATGTCCAAACTGTGGACAAACGGATAGATGTGAAGACCATCACCCATCCTGAACTTAAAGTGATGGCATTTACTATCACCAGACTGTGCGAAAGTGCAACATTGCATTTAGCTACCGTTTCCCATAAGCGCATGGCAGTAGACTGCTTCCGAGGCACCATCTTCAACTGGTGTGATGCTGTGTTGGCCAATGTGAAAGGCCAACTGACTAGGGCAAAGAATGGACAACTAAAGAACTTTGGATATGGTTACTTAGTTGTGAGCTTTACCCTAGAGAGGGTACCTATGCTGGTTCCACAACAACTTACTGTTGAGGCTGGACTTCCCCAAGATCCCAGGATTATGCGTTGGGTTGCAGTCATGGTCCGCCATCCTGAGGAGGGCACTGAGGTTGTTCGATTCTCACCTGAGTATTTTCGTTGGTTATGTTAGTGTCAATCTTTCCAGCCTTCCTCCAGTGATCAAATATGCTCTTACAAAGTGGTCTCAGAGTGTCAAGGTCAAATTTTGTCATTTCAGTGAGTCTTCAAGCAAAATTTGGTCACTAGGCATTAGGTCTAGGGTTTGCTCTCACTCTTTTCAAAGTTGCCCAAAGGCCCATCCATGTCATCATTCAGCTGAGTCTATCATCATTCATAGGGTTTTTATTATCATCTCAGTGTATAATGAGTCATCTTACACCTTGTCCATGCTTCAATTGCACCTAGGCAAGGTCATTTCCCTCTCCTAGGGTTTTGAAGCCAATTTCTCTTGGACGGTCAAATCATCGGCAAAACTTGTATCCAGATGTTCATACACCTTCCCCTATCCTTAAAGTACCTTATCAAACACTTCCCATCCCTTAGATCCGCCAAATTCCTCATTTTTCCACAAACCCTAGTTTCTAGCTACAACCTGGCAATTTTCTAGGTTGGGCCTGTGTTTTGCCCTTTTGGACCCTTTCCCCTCACTCAATCTCTGAGATTCCACTTTCCCCTACTCCCCAACATCCCTCCCCACTCCCAAAAATTTCCCCAAGAATTTAGAAGCCCCCTATCCCCTTCATTTTGCTCCATTTCGACAAAATTCCTTGTTTCACACATCGGGACAAGTCACACTCAAATGATGTTACAGAGCAATAAAAGATGAATTTGGGAAAACGGAGAGAGGTTTTTGTCCAAAACATGCCAAAGAAGAAAAGCCTCGTTCAATTTTTGCACAGGTGTCATGGTTTGAGAGAAATGTCAAAGAATACCGTTGCCTCAGGAGAATCAAGGGCACCTCTAAAGTGACCTTGGGAAAATCAAGTTTTCTCCTAGCTTGGTTGGCCAAATGATTTGCTTGATGGGTAAACTGATAAATAGACACAAATAGATTTCCAATGAGCTATCATGAGCTCAATTTGGGGTTGAGGAAGGGATTCAAAAGTTGACTGCAACAACACTCTTCCTTGAGGCAGCCTCATTTGGCACTTTTTGAACAGTCTTGGGAGATTTAATTTTTGATAGGTAAAATGAACTCCAAATTAAAAAATTGTAGCTGGGTTGGAAATTAGACTCAAATACCTTTCCAACGAGCTATCCTGCACCTGATTCCGACACTGGGAAGGCCTCGAAAAGCCTCCTGCAAGGGGAGCGACCCGTCAAAATTGAGGTGAGACCCGTCAGGGTACCTCAGCTAGTGCAAAATTTGTATGGGCGCAACCCGTCAGGCAAGTGAGACTTGTTGGGCAGTGAATGCGACTCATCAACGTACCATCTACACAGAAATTTGCCAATAAGCTGCTAAATCACTCCGGATTGCTTCAAGGTTGCAGGTAGGCCTCCCATCATTCAAATACATTGTTTGCCAATGCTTGAAAAGCATGAGAATGTGTTTTAAAGTCATCATTTTGAAATAATGAGTCCAATGTATATTTGCTTAATAAGGTCAAAATGCAAGTAGAGATAGGGTTTTGTTTTGCTGCTCTCAAGGTTATTCCTTTCACATCCCGAGATTGTTCATGAGGAGGGAGGACCATCACAGCAACATGATATCCCTGAGACTAGATATGTCAGTTCTCCTTCATTGGTCACTTATCAGAGAGGCCACAGGGCCTTATTTGCGGCAGCTAGGCGAGTATTTTCTCCACATCAGGTGGAAGGGGTCTCACCTTCTTCATCAGTTCAACGAGTGTTATCTCCACACCAGGTGGAAGGGGCCTCGCCTTCTTCAGCAGCATAGGCAGCACAGAGGGGCAAGCAGCCCATGATCGAGGAGGGAATGACCGGTGATCCCGACATTTATATCATTGATATTGATACCCGCTCTCCTACCACGGAGCTTCATGAGGTCATTCAGCAAAAGGAGGCCGAGAACCGCTTGTTGCAGCAGAAGTTAGAGATGGCACAATGGACAAATCTCATATCTAGAGCAGCGCAACAAGTAGTTGGAGGATGAGCAAGCTCTTGATGAGTTGTGGAGGATTCGTAGTGACCACATTGGAATAGAAGAAGACCCGGTGATCTATTGCCCGCTGAGCGAGAGTCCATGCTTATCCAGCTCAATGCTCACTTGGAGAGGCTGTTGGGTAAGGCCAACCAAGATAAGAAATTGTTAAGAAACATGAAGAACCATTATTGGGCGAGAATGCACGTGTGCAAAGCGAAGATGAAGGTGCTTAGAGGACGGTTGGCTAAGGCACTAAAACGGAGAAAGAGGCCCGATCCACTCCATATCTTGGCCGAGGCTTCACTCAAGGATCAAGGCACTAAATAGCCTAACCACAACACAAATCCCAAGAAATTTTGAGCATTTTGGGTAAATTTTGAATTTTTCAGGCAATTTACAGGTTTTCTCCATTAACGGGTCTCACCCCCAGTGAGACCCTTTGTCCCGACAACTCCATTTTACAAAAACTCAGCATCTCTGGATTTTTCATGGAAAGTTACACTTGCTCAGCCATTACTAAGAAATTTCATCAAGTTTTGGGCCTCAAGAAAGTCAAAAAACATGCAAAAAATGACTTTCTGCCACTTTTTTGACACACAGAAAGCAATCTTGGGAGATTGCAATTTTGGAGGGGCAAATGACCACCAAATTCAAAAATTCCAGTTGGGTTGGAAAGTAGACATCCAGACCTTTCCAACAAGCCCACTTTTGCCTCATTTGGACACCTGGAAGTGCCCCAAAAGTGGTCCCAAAGACAAGCGACCCGTCAGGCAGAGGTATGAGACCCATTGGGCAGTTTTCACAGAAAATTCATCTACAGCTCAGGAATTCGCCCAGCTTTGACCAGTTTTGACTTAAGATGGGATTTTTCACCCTCTTTGATGTAATTGATGTATTTTCATGTTGAAATGACACTTATTTACCTATTCTAGAAGATTCATGCATGAAATAGCAAACATTAAATGAATGAATTGGTTTCCTAACTTATAGAGGCAAGTTGTTTTGACTGCCTAGATTTTAGTGCTAAGTTTAGAAGTGGTTGAAACAGCTCCTAGGATAGTGAGCTCGACCCATGGAGGCAGGGAAATAGGTTAGATGATCTATATTATGTACTTTCTTGTTCATTTTCATGGTTGGACTCTTGAGGGAGAAGCTATCATTGTAATTATTTCACTGTATCTCTGCAATTTTTGGCTAAGGAAGGCCAGGGTTTTGCAATCCTTTTTGGGATTCTTGTGGTTACATGTATTGATGGTGTGTTTCTCTATGTACCTGTAAGTGTGTTATGTGATATCATTTCCTTTCTTTTCCTTCTGCACATTAAGCAAACGAAGTGTTAAAGTAAGAACTCATGACTATCATGCTCTGCTTTTAAGTTTGTTTAATTTCAATGTTTTCTACTGTTTAAGGAGGATTCAAAGTTATCGTTTGCCCTCCTTAGCTCCTCACCTGTCTTTCTCATCCATTCACCTCAGCTTAAGGCATCAATATTGTCTCCTATCTCACCCCAAAGAACCCCCTGCAGAAACTGTGTCAAATCCCCGCACCCAAAATTGCCACTTCCTCAATTTGCCACCAAAAACCCTAAAAACCCCAAATCAACCCTTTTGATCAATTTACTAGCCTAAAATCAGTATTACCCTATTGGTCATCTCATCCATTGGAGATTTTACTGAGATTGATCGGAGAGAGCCTTCTCCTGCCCCGTAGGGCTAGCTACGAGGCTAAATGGTTTGATGTTGCCTTGAGGTTTGCCTTTCTCAGCCTGAGGTGAAATTTCAAGCAATGACAAAGTCGACTAGGCATGGTGGTCCAGGTACATTATCCTCATCCAAAAAGGTGGAACACAAGCAATCAATGAATGATTCTAAAGGATCCATGAAGTGGTAATCTGCTCTCTATTATGGCGGAGGCCCATGGCTCTAAATGCTCATCCTACAAGTGCCAATATGACCCTCGGGAGGACGTGAACCCCGTATAGGAAGACCAAACCCCAAATGGAGACCCACCTGCAATCCTGTATACAATCCAATGCGTGCTCTCACCTTCCTCTACAACAAATCATTAGAGTAATCGAGTCATGGAATCAAATGGATACTTCATATTGGCATGCCCTTCCGTAGTGGGCTTTAGCATATACAAGTGTCTCCAAGCTCAACAAGGGGGTTAACCATGGACCCTATTAAGTGGCTTCTACCTCTAAAGGGGGTGCCATGTCCATGGTACATTCATCAAGTAGTAAGTGGCATGTGATATAATGATGGAATGGAGCGGGGCATCAGGGGAAGACTCCAAGTCACATGCCACAGTACAATGTTGATTTGGGGTAGCATCGGATGTGCTCTAGCCATGAAAATTGGTGGAGAGGCTAAAGCACATGAGATCTCCAAGACCCAGAATGGTTTGGGCAAATTCTATCCGGTTTGCGAGATATTAAAATAATTAATATTATTAATAGAGTTCCTAAGTCTAAACTTGGGAAAAATAAAATATTAATGGGTATTAATATAAAACTAGGCTAGAAGTTCCAAAAGTCATGGATCAAGCCAAATCTAATCTTAGCCGTTGATTAAAGATTTAATCTCGGTTGTTGAAAGACCAACGGGAAAAGTATAAGAAGAGGCTTGAGGGTCAGTTGGAGAATACACCAGAGTGATCAGTCATTCATTTTGCTAGAGCGGGGTTGCTCAGCAAATTTGAATCAGTGATCAGCAGCGAGGCGCAGTGAGTATGAGGCAGAGAGGCAGGGACAATACATGGAGACCAACACAAAAGCGAAGAGAGCAAGAGCAACAGTCAGTCTAGGCTACGCAGAGCCTAGCAGAGGCAGCGCAGAGCCCCGAGAGACTACGTCACCCACGCAGAGGGTAGAGGGAGTGACGCAAAGGCTCCCAGAGGCTGCGCAATGCCTCAGAAGGCTGACACAAAGGGTCCTTGGGCTGACGCAGAGGGTCCTGGGGCTGACGCAGGCCAGCAGGAGGCTAATACAGTGGCCAGAAGGGCTAGCGCTGAGCTTCAGTTGCGCCAGAGAGGGTTTCGTGGGACAAGTTTTTTGAATACATGTTTCCTAATATAGAGGTATTGTTGCCGTATATTTTTCTCCGTCGGGTGTGCTAGTTTAGGCACCCAGTTGTACTCAGATAAACTGCATAATAATATAACCCTCTGAATAGTTGCACCAGTTTTCTCGCATTGAGTTTTTCCAGGGACATTGGTCCAAAAATAACAGTGTCACTTATGCGCTTGTTTTCTTTTAGTTGATGATCTGTAGATGTCGATACTGTATTTGCATTTATTTTCAGTATTCACATGGTAAATAACTTGTTAAGTAATTAACCATGTAGGAGAAATAAACCAGATAGTACAGGAAGAATTTCTAACAGGTTAAACTTAGAAATTCCAACACGTAGGGTTGACGCAATAGAGAAAGGAAGCTCTCCAGGGTATCAAAAGTCTCGGAGAAAATTCTCAGGTGTTTTCTCCCAGTGTCTCTGTAAATTTTTCTGTAAAAGCGATTGTTGTTGAAGATCAATAAAACCCTCCTCTGTTGCACTTGTTTTCCCGCATTGGGTTTTTCCGGGGACAATTGTCCAAAAATAAATGTGTTGATGTGATTGATTCTTGTGCATATATTTGTTTATGTATAATGATGTGATATTTGTAGTAGAACTTATTTGAATATTTACTGAAGGGATTTCATAAATAACTTATTGGGAATAATAAGTAGGTGAAATAAATCAGTTACTGCGATAATAGAATTTCTGTTTAGAAATTTTCACATGGCATCAGAGCAAAGATTCGGCGACAGGAAGGGAAAATCAATTATGGGTCAAGAGCATGATGCAGAAGCATCCACTCAAGGAGACTCGTGCAGATTTCTAGAAGAATGCATAAGAGGCAGAAATTACAATTATTCTATGTTGGCTTCCAAATTGGAAGAAGAAGTTGCTTGCATAGCAAGCTCTGCCTCCTCGGAGGTTTGGTATATAGATAGTGGAGCTTCCTGGCATATGACAAGAATCCAAGAATGTTTTTTATATTATCAGGAAGAAAGAATGAATTTTTAGATCACCATGGGGAATAAGGCAAAGTGTACTCCAGTAGCGAAAGGTAGTATAGTTTTTCAAACAGAAACAGGAGAGCAGTTCCGAGCTACCAATGTGCTACTTGTGCAAGGACTTTAAAACAAGGGCTATGACGTTTTCTTCATTAAGGAAAAAGTATACGTCAAACACCCAAGTTGGAAAAAGAAGGTCCATATCGGAATCAGAAGTAACAGGTTGTACAGGTTGCAGCGAGAATCACCAACGGCACTAATAGGCAGTAATGGAGACAAGGATTTGAATGAACTATGGCACAGAAGGATGGGATATTTGCACCATGGGGTTCTTAGAATTCTCAGAAAAACTGTAACAAGAGTTCCAAATCTTAGTACATAACAAGATGATGCATGTAGAGGGTCTACTCTGGGCAAGTATGCCAAAGTAGCTTTTTCAAGTAACAATAGGGCCAAGAGTGTACTAGGATTGATAGACTCACACATATGCGGACCAATGTCCACAAAAGCTCTTAGTGGTGCCGAATACTTCGTCACCTTCATTGATGGCCATTCTAAGAAGACTTGGATCTATTTTCTGAAAACCAAAGATGAGGTTTTCGGTCGATTCAAAGAGTTCAAGGCTCTAGTGGAGAATCTAACAGGAAAGAAGATAAAAGTGTTGCGCTCAGACAATGGTGGAGATTATGTTGACAAGGACTTCACCGATTTTTACGCTAGGGAGGGCATCAGAAGAGAGTGGACAACTCCCTACAATCCGGAGCAGAATGGAGTAGCAGAAAGGAAGGACATGACTATTGTGGAAGTAGCTAGGGCAATGATGTATGATCAGGATATGCCAAAATTCTCGTGGGCAGAAAGAAGCATGCAGCACACCAGTCTATGTTCAGAATAGAACTCCTCATAGGGAATTGGGCAAGTTTACTCCAGAGAAGATTTTCACCGAGAAGACACCTGAGTTAGTCATTTCAGGATATTTGGGAGTTTAGCATATTGTCGTACGAGAAAGAAGTTAGATCAAACTGCAAAAAAAGGATATCTTGTGGGATATAGCGAGAATGCTAAGGCATATAGAGTCTATCTTCCAAGGAGCAAGAAGGTAGTAGTTTATCAAGATGTAAAGTTCATGGAGGATAGAGCTTTCAGAAAATCTCAAGAAACGCTTTCCAAAGAGCAATCAAAGGATGAGTCATTAGTCAAACCACTTCAACCAGCAGAAGCTAGTACCAGAAATTCTCCTTTCGAATAGGAGGAATCACAAGAAGAGGAAGATCCGACAGATGCACCTACTACTAGAGAAAGAACGAGCCGGGAACTCCAACAAATTCTACAGGATGCAGAAGAATTCATTGGTGCACCTAGGAATAGTAAAAGGGAGCGAAGATAGCCAAACAGATACTAGGCCTTAGTAGCTCAAGTTGGGGAACCCTCCAATTTTCAGGAGGCCGTTCAGCATCAAGTATGGGTGGATGCGATGGTGGAGGAATACAACTCTATAATAGTGAATGATGTCTAGGAAGTGTTGCCTAGGCCTCAGGACAGATCAGTGGTAGGTTTGAGATGGATCTACAAGATCAAATATGTTGTAGATGATAGTGTGGAGAAATACAAAGCCAGGTTTGTGGCAAAGGGGTATGCTTAGAAGGAAGGAATAGATACATGAGAAGAAATCTCATGTATGCAGATTAAAGAAAGCCTTGTCTGGGCTTAAACAGGCACCTAGAGCATGGTATGGTTGAATTGATGGCTACTTGCAAAAGATGGGGTTCATCAAGAGTGATGCAGATCCCAATCTCTACTATCTGGTTGTAGAGAATGAGGCCTCTAGTCCTAGTATTATATGTGGATGATCTCTTCCTGACAGGATCATCCAGGCTCATCAAGGACTACAATAAGAATCTAGCCACAAAATTTGAGATGAAATATTTGGGACAGATACATTATTTCCTGGGGTTGGAATTTTGGCAGCAGAAGGGTGAGATCTTCCTTGGGCAAGGGAGATATGCTACAGAAATCCTGAAGAGATTCAGGATGCAGGACTGTAGGCCTATGGCTACTCCAATGATCACCAACAGGAAGAAAATTGATGCATCAGAAGATAAAGATGTTGATCCCACCTTGTACAGATAGCTCATAGGATCCCTGATGTATCTGGTCAATACCAGGCCAGACATTTGTTACGTTGTCAACACCCCCAATCAGTTTATGGTGGAACCTAAGAGGGCACATTGGGCAGCAACCAAACATGTTCTCAGGTACATACAAGGAACCAGTTGAGCATGGACTATTGTACACCAGAGGTAATGACATCAGGCTGAGTGGGTTCACTGATGCAGATTGGGCCAGAAGTTCAGTAGATCGGAAAAGTACCACTACGTACTGCTTCAACATTGGATCGGGGATGACTTCCTGGTGCAGTAGGAAACAAAAATCCGTAGTTCTGAGCTCAGCTGAAGCAGAATATATGGTCACTAGCACAGCTTCGTGCGAAGCCATATGGCTAAGTTGTAGGGAACGTTGGAGAAGGGTTCGTTTCCGACGAGAAACGAAACGAAAACAAGGAAACTCGTACCGTACGGCCTGGAAATGCATTTCTGGCCGTACTGGCCACGTTTCCTCTTCTAACTTGACTTTTTCTTATATTTGTTTTAAATTTTTTCGCTTCTAATTTTATTGGGCGACTAAAATATCTTATGGATGCTTTTAGATGCTTCTCAAGTTATAAAGAAGAGGATTTTTTTAGTGGAGTAGCCTAATGTTCAAGCCTATGGCCCTAGTGTTAATATGCAGTTCATGAAGTAAAAGTGACAATCTCCTTTATTTTTCATTTTCATCCTTTTACTTAAATTTTTAACATTACCATTAAATGACTCAGGATGTTTGAGAGTGGTTTCGTCCTCATTGGATTTCATATGGAGAAAGTAGAATTTTAGATTTCACTCAAAATCTAGCAGACTTATCTGTTTTTCAGGATTTCAGGATTGGGGGGATTGCAGTGTTTCCATTGGATTTTTTCATGTACTGGGGTATGGAACTTGTATTTAATCAAGAGAACCAAGCCCTCTATGCAAGGGAGACTCCCAATAATCAAGAGCACGTAAGGTACTAGGGTATGGAACTTGTATTTAATCAAGAGCACTAAGGTCGTTTGACTATGTAGAAGGAGACTCCAAATCAAACACAAGACAAGAAATTAGAATTTTCTCCTATCTGATTTTGGATATTTCTATTTTCATTATGTGATCATTCATGAGTAAATGTGATGTAAATTTAGAAACTTATAGTTTATGCATTGACAATTGACAATTTAATCATAATGTAATAAGTTAGAGTGTAACATATATGCTTTATGATTGCACATATTTCTTAAATGTCCTAATATATATATATATATATATATATATATATATATATAGATAATATATTGCGTTTCCCCATCTCCAAATTTTGGGGGGGTCACGTTTCGTACCCGTGCCCGTTTCAGAAACTCGTACCCGTTTCCTCGTTTCATGCAACTTAGCCATATGGCTTAGAAGATTGCTTGTGAACCTATACAGTAGAAGGATGGATGCAACCAAGATCATGTGTGATAATCAGAGTTGCATCAAGCTCTCTGAGAATCCAGTACTTCATGATCAGTTGAAGCACATTGATATCAAGTGTCACTTTGTCCGAGACTGTGTCCAACGAGGAGCAGTACAGTTGAGCTACACTCCTATCGAAGAACATGTAGCGGACATCCTCACCAAGGCCCTAGGAGGAACAAAGCTCATTTATTTCAGGGAGAAGATGGGGATGGTAAAGAATCCATTTCAGTAGCAGAAATGGATAAGTGTCATAGGCAGCAGTACAGAAAGAAGCAGTGCAAATGGTGTGAAGCATCAGGCCAAGAATCAACACAGGAACTGGTGTGGAAGGATTAGTGTGATGTTTCAGCGATGGAGCATTGCTAGAGCACATTCCTCGCTAAGAGGGAGTGTTGATTTGTGGTAGCATTGAATGTGCTCTAACCATGAAAATTGGTGGAAAGGCTAAGGCACATAAGATCTCCAAAACCCATAAATCGTTTGGGAAATTCCATCATGTTGGAGAGAAATTAAAATAATTAATATTTTTAAGGGAGTTCCTGAGTCTAAACTTGGAAAAATTAAAATATTAATGGGTATTAATATAAGACTGGGTGAGAAGGTTCTAAATGACGAGGATCAAGCCCAATCCAATCTTAGTCGTTGATTAGGGACTTAATCTCGATCATTGAAGGCTCAACAAGAAAAGTATAAAAGAAGGCTTAAGGGTCAGTTGGAGACACACCAATAGATACTCAGTATCTCAAGGAAAATCGATTCTCAAAGAGATCGATTTCAGAGGAAGAGTTGCAGGGTGGAGGAAGAGGGGGGATTAGCAGCAATCAAAGAGCTCAGAAGAAATGATGCAAGGACTTTGAGAGAGCGTGGAGGGAGACGCACATCAGAGACACGTAGGGATGAAGCAGAGAGGTACCAAAGTTGCGGAGAGCCATGCAGAATGATGCAAGGCTGATGCAGTAGAGAAATGAAGCTCTCCAGGATGTCAGAAAATCTCAGAGAAAAGTCTCAAATGTTTTCTCCCAGTGTCTATGTAAATTTTTCTGTAAAAGTGGCTGTTGCTAAAGATTAATAAAACCCTCCTCTGCTGCACTGGTTTTCCCGCATTGGATTTTTCCGGAGACAATTGTCCAAAAATAACTGTGTTGATGTGATTGATTCTTGTGCATATACTTGTTTCTGTATAGTGATGTGATATCTGCAGTGTAATTTATTTTAATATTTACTGAAGGGATTTCATAAATTACTTATTAGGAATAATAAGTAGGTGAAATAAATCAGCTGCTGCAGTGATAGAATTTCTACTGAGAAATTTTCACACCAATTTCTCTATATATAGGAGGATTTATATTTTGTGCTGTGTGATCAATTCTCTACTTTGCTTCTGCTGTCAATTTTATTGTTAACAATTAAAATACCAATGCATTTTATTCAGCAATTTCAGAAAATAATTTACTGGGATAATTAAGTTACTGGGTTATAAAAAATTGCTTGAGATGTAGATCAGATCTGGTATTCAGAAAATTAACATTTTCCACCAAATTCTAAGAAGATTGATCATGAACTGCAGGAAGTCATCTCTGAATATGAAATATTAAGCAGCTTCTATGTTAGTTGCAAGCAATTAAATTGGTTTATAATTTGCTTATATTCTTGACTTCTCACAGACTCCAATGTCGAGAGCAAAGGGACAAGGCATACAATCATGCATGTTCTAATTTATACACTGAAATATACAGTATTGATTCTAAAGAAAACAAATAGTGAGAGAAATTTTTCCAAAAATGGGCATGAGTGTTAACAAGATAACAAGCACATTAGGAAACTTGGTTTAGCAATTGTGAGATTTTTGAAATATGTCCTATTGAATTAGAATGATAAGACAAAACCTTCAATAAGTTCAGTTTATAACCTACCGTCCCACCTACAGTAGCATCAGGGGTATGGAAGAAGCTCATTAAGTTGCCACAAACCCCTCCAAGAAAGTATATCATGCAAAATGCAAACGATCCATAAGCTCTATCAACCAGAGGTCCGAATGTGAGAATTGCCCAGGAACTAAAAGCAACATGCAGCAATCCAGAATGCTGCAACAAAAAATTTCCAGTGGTCATGATCAGTTAAAATAAAAGGCCCCAAAAATGTTAAGTAATTATGAAATCAAGAGTGCAAAAACAACAGATAGTGGATTACTAAATAAAATTTCTCTTGTTTCATTGTGCAGGTTTGAACCTACAAATATTTAATAAATGAGATGATACTGATGTTTGTCTTCCTCAATGACACCTTTGCCTAACTAAAGCAAGGGCTGGCATCTATTTTTGCTTAAGCTACAAAGTAGGAGAAGAAATATTGTTCCTTGAACCTTTCGAGTCCCATTGAGCTATTTCATTAGTGGACATCAATATAATTTCATTTCATTTCAAGGTACAATTCTTGAAATTCAATATATAATTTATTAAATTAATTGCACTGAAATACATTCTTTAGTAGATATATTTCAGCCTAAACAGAATAACAACACTATCAATTCTAGTTTAATTAAACAAAAATGGTGTATCAACTGATTTCATGAGGTAGGGATGCACGTAGACTTTCTTAAAAATATCTATAATAGTAAATGCGCTTGCAAGTAAGGTTGTGAGAAAAAGGCTGTTTCATGAAACATATTAATTCTTCAACGACTCTCATAAAGAATGCATAAATTTCCATTTATCTAATTTTCAATAAAAGAGAGAGCGCTATAGAGGACAAGGAATGTTCATTCTCAATTGATGAAGTATATTAACAATTTTCTGTTGGTACTATGTGGCAATAAGTGGGACCAGCTACATTACTTTTCTTCACTCCAATACTTGGAATTGGACAAGACAAGATAATAAACTTCTATTAATGTGCACAAATGACCAAAACAAGGTCAATGGAACTCAAAAATAAAAGCGACAGAGAATCAAGACAACCAAATGGAGTGTCAAAGCATCTCTTATAAGATAAAGGCAAGCATAAAATGAAAGAAGCTAAACTGTGTGAGAAAAGTAACCAAGCACAAAATCATAACACTATATACAAGAAGATAAAACATTACAAGACATCAGAAAAAGGTGTTGAATAGGAGGGGAAGGAGGAATCCCCCACACCTGTGAAAAAATCATCTATCACAGCGACTAGAAATTATTTTCCTAATTCTTAATTTATTTGCAGTTTGCTACTGCAAATACCAAATAATTCACACTGTGATTTTCACAAATAAATACTATGGAAGAAAAATAGTGCTGGAATCTGAGAAAATCTAGCACACACACACACACAAATATGACACCATTATTTTTGGACAAATGTCCCCAAGAAAACCCAACTTTGAAAGACTGGTGCAACAGCTGAGGATTTTATTATTATACAGTAGTGAGAAATTTTGAGTACAATAATCTGGATGTCGAAATCTGGCAATCCTGCACAGGAAATCACTGGCCAAAATACTAGAGGGAAATTATCCTCACTCCAGGCAATTCTGGCACTGAAATGCTTCTAAAAACCAAGCCATCCAACTTGGCCTACGCAGGCTCTGCGTCAGCCTGATGTTGCCTACTGCAACTGCTGCCCAAACTGATTGCTAATCTAGCCGTCTTGCTCGCTGCTGGCTGGGAAAACGTCTCTCTGATATTCTAGTTCTGACCTTTGGAACTAAAAATGTTTTCCCTCTTCAGCAAATTGAACTGTCTTCTTGAGGCTCTCCACAGCCTCTGCGCAGCCTCCTGGAGAAATCTCGGCCTCTCTGCAAATGCACTTGTTGGATCTGGAAATATTCCTCCAACCTCATTGTCACTACCCCTCACCATCTTTGCTTCCTCACTGAAGCTCGAATTATCCAGCAATTAATTGCTGCTACTCTGGAAAATCAAATTCTCCAAGTGTCTTTTGTGTATTCTCCAAGAGTCCATCGACTTGTTCTTATAATCCTCTGTTGGGACTCCAATGGCAAAGATTAAATCTTAATAAAGGGCTAAGATCATCTTGAAGTCAATCCATGTGAGTTTCTAGACTATTTTCATCTTGACTTAATTAATTCTGATTAATTAAACATTTTTCCAAAGTTTAGAATTAGGAAACATTACAAAATAGGTTGATAATCTAATTAGGTCATATTTCTAGATGGAATTTCCAAAAATGATTTCTGGTTTTTGGAGCTCTCAAGTATTCCAGCCTCTCCACCAAATTTCGTGGCTAGAACACATCCAAAACTACAAGAACTAACACTCCCTCTTAGCGAGGAATGTGTTCTAGTGTTGCACACCTTGCTACAACACTCTGTCTCTATGTCATCTCCTGTCACGCTGCTGATGTCTGGCTACTGTGACTGACTGCCACTTTAGGGCACAATCTCTCATGGATTGATACATTGCAGGAAATGTGAAGCTGCATGATTATTCTAATGTTGAATAGGCATGCAGTGTGGAGGATCGCAAGAGCACTTCTAGGTGTTGGTTCTCTTTGGGTTCTTCTTCGATATCCTGGATGAGCAAAAAGTAGAAGTCGGTTTCTTTGAGCACCACTCAGGCCGAATACATAGCTGCGAGTATGGCCTTGTGTGAAGCTGTCTGGTTGTGGAAGCTCTTCAATGAAATGTTTGGAGACGTGTTGGATACCATCGTGATCTTTTGTGACAACCAGAGGGGGATTCGATTGTTGAGGAATCCTATGTTCTATGATTGCTCCAAGCATATAGACATCAAGTACAACTTTATCTGGGATATGGTACGTCAAAAAGCAAGAAGACTCCATCGCAATTGCCACTAATGTGCAAGTCACCGATATTCTGTCGAAGCCCCTGGGAAAGGTCAAATTCTTGACTTTCCGAAAACAACTAGGAGTCGCAGAGAGACTCTCTCCTAAGGATCATGTATGATATGGACATTGAGCTCTGGGAGCTCCGGGGGGTTTGGGGATACATCTTGGAGCAATGAGCAACCATAGGTTGAGTGGTTCAACCTTCCCCTAGTGGTCTGCTATATAGGCAGGATGAGTGGTTCATCCTTCTCCTGCCAAGACACAGTCATAGGGTGAGTGGTTCAACCTTCCCCTAGTGATTTGTTGTGTACAAGGTGAGTGGTTCAGCCTTCCCTCGAGATAACCCTAGCGACATGTAGGCAGGATGAGTGGTTCATCCTTCTCCTGTTGAGACATCCTACCCATGTAGTCTGGGACTCATGGGAAGTACCTCTCATCTGGCCAATGAGTAGGGTGTTGATTTGGAGTAGCATCGGATGTGCTATAGCCATGAAAATTGGTGGAGAGGCTAAAGCACATGAGAACTCCAAGACCCAAAAATGGTTTGGGAAGATTCTACCCGGTTTGGAAGATATTGAAATAATTAATATTTTTAGTGGAGTTCCTAAGTCTAAACTTAGGAAAAATAAAATATTAATGGGTATTAATAGGAAAAATAAAATATTGATGGGTATTAATATAAAATTGGGTTATAAGGTTCCAAAAGACATGAATCAAGTCAAATCTAATCTTAGTCGTTGATTAGAGATATAATCTCAGTTGTTGAAGGACCAACAGGAAAAGTATAGGAGGAGGCTTGAAGGTCAATTGGAAAATACATTAGAGTGATCAGTCATTCGATTTGCTAGAGCGGGGTTGCTAAGCAAAGTCGAATAAGTGGTCAACAGCGAGGGGCAATAAGTACTGGACAAAGAGGAAAAGATAGTGCAGAGAGACCAGAGCAGAGGTAGAGAGCGAGAAGCAACAACCAAAGCAAGCCACGCAGAGCCCAACAAAGACAACACAGAGGCTAAAGGCCCTGCATCATCCACGCAGAAGGTAGCAGGAGTGACGCAAAGGGTTCCAGAGGCTGCGTAATGCCTCGAGGGCTGACGCAGAGAGTATTGAGGCTAACGCAGAGAAGCAGGAGGCTGACGCAATGCTCCAGAGTCACTGGAATGGGTTTCATGGGACAGGTTTTCTGAATAACTGTTTCCAAATATAGAGTTATTACTGCCAGTTGTTTTTTTCTGTCAGGTGAGCCAGTTTGGCACCCAGTTGTACTCAAGGAAACACTGCATAATAATAAACCCTCAGAATAGTTGCATCAGTTTTCTTGCATTGGGTTTTTCTAGGGACATTTGTCCAAAAATAACGGTGTCACTTATGTGTTTGTTTTCTTTCCGCTGTTGATCTGTAGATGTTGAGATTGTATTGTGTTTATTTCGTTATATATGTCTTAAATAACTTGTTCGAATTTAACAAGTAGAAGAAATAACCAGAAGAATACAAATTAAATTTCTAATGGGTAATACTTAGAAATTTCAACATGGTATCAGAGCGTGGTTGCAGATCATAGGAGAGCTAAAGGCATTAGCTAAGCAAAGCATTTGCAACAGAATCAGCTATCCCGAGTGACAGAAGTTAATCCTTGTAGAAAGCGACAAAAGAAGGGTTGACGCAAAGGGACTGCATCACTAGTCCAGGCCAGAGAAAGGCCAGTGCAGACTCCAGAGGCTGAGGAGGGCAGAAAGAGGCTCACGCAGAGCCACGCAGAGACTAGGAGGGTTGACACAGTTGGTTGAGGGAGCTATTTTGCCAATGTCGGGATTGCGCAGAGCCTAGAGGCTTAGTCCTTCAGATGTTGGGGCATAGGAAGCTGTGGGCAGTTTGCGGGAGCGAAGCTGGTGGGGTACTGTGGGCAGAACAGTACCTAACAAGGCAAAACCAAGGTAGAGGGAGTTGCTACTTGTTGACTACTGGATTAGCACCTGATGATTATGCGAAGACTCCATGCCCAAGGATGATCCAGAGGACACTTGTACCATCAGATGTCATCAGTCAACAGAGTTTTTTAACTCTCCTTCTATCTTCTCATCATGTTTCTTCTTTGTACCCAGATTCCACACCCTGCGGGGAATTGTAATAAGTGATGCTAGTATGATGTTTCTTGAATTTGTAACAGGCCTAGGATGTGGGACTCGATCAGCAAACGAGTACACCTTGGAGTGTTTTTTTTATCCGGTTAATTATCCTTTCTTTTCCCTTCTTTTTCAGAGGCGGATAATTCTCTGGATTTTTTCACTCGTGCAC
>APFE030524379.1:0-13231 GCA_000404065.3 Pinus taeda
TTTCCTATGTATCATGGGGATTAGCCCATTTATTATACATATAAATTTAGGGTGGTTCTTAAAATTTTCCCTGACTTGAAGTGAAGCCCCAGTCTCTATTTGAATACTCCTTTATGACCCTATGAGCAAGTGTGCAAAGCCATGATCTAATTTAAAAGTGTTTCAATTAATGGATATGGCCCAAATCCTCCAACTAGTTGTAATGAAACTAGATTAATAAGTTGTTGATTTGGTTTGTGCATTTTGAGCACTTGTGGGATAGAAGATAGGTATATTGCCATGCAATCAGTGTAAGGAATGGTTAGAGATTTGAAGACAAAAGGAACATAGAATGTATATGCATTGAATAAGTCCATGGATTGGTTTTGAATGTTATTGTCGAGAAATTGGTTTAAAAATTTACTATGCCAAGGTTTGGAGGGAGTGGGCATTCAGGTTGGATGCTTGAATGCATTGAATTAGTTCAAATATGTACATAGTTTTTCTTATTCATATCAAACGAACATTTTTTTAGCGCATAAAGAATTCACCTATGGGTTGATTTATATTGAGGAACAATCTGGTCATACAAAAAAGAGGAAGATTTGATGGGCATTTAATTTGACATTTGTGATGTCTTTCATTTCTTATCTGAGCTAGAGTGATCAAAGGAAATTGGGAAGGGTTCATGTTTGATATATTATTTTCATGTTGTGAAAATCATCCAATGAATAAATCGGATCTTCAAGGGCATGATGGAAAATAATAAAAGTTTGATTTGGTATTTTTAGCACTCAATCTTGTTCAAAATGGTGATTAGTTCTTGTTATCTTGACTAGATCTAGTTTCAAGTTGGTGCAACAATGTAGTGGACCGCATTATCTATCTAATCTAATCAGAATGTGAACATGTTAATAATCTAGTTATTATGCCAATTTGGTTTAATCTGGGTGTTATGGTTGAGTTGTCACCAAAAGAGAGTGGATTGCCTTAATTTCGATCTATTCATGAGAGTGTTGGTTGTTGGATGTGCATGGATCTAGTTAAAGAGTGAACCACTTTCAATGTTTGATTTAGTCCTTCATATAGTGGATCGATTTGGTTATGTTGATTTAGTCACACATTGACTAGATCTGATCACCAAATCATTATGGATGGCATGAATCCATTAACTATTTGGTAATGGTGGATTTGGTGTGTTAATTAGTCGTTGGTGGGGTCCAAATTGATCCTTTGGGAAAATCAATTTTAAATAATGGTGTTATGTATCGATTATAGGGTTGGAAATTAAAAACATTACTTGTAGAATGAACATGGACAGAGAATGTGTTTTTTGATGTTGTAGAATGAGTGACTAAAGATGGTGTGATGGAAGTGAGATCATTGCTAGAGGTTATGCGCATGTAAAGTGTGTTTGGATAGTTTATGGTAGAGGTTAGAGAACACATGACAAACAATTGTGTTGGCCTAGATCAGTCACTCGATATGTCTATGTCATCGAAGCCAACACTCTTACTGTATACACAAGTAGAAAAACATTCTAATTAATGAGTCCCGGCTTCTGTGTATATCAGCATGGGCTGGTGATTGTATTAGAGTTGTAATAAATCTCTGAAGTTTTGTTAGGGTAAAGTAGTAAAGCATGTTGTCTACTTGACATAGCTTCCACACGAGAAGTCCCAACATACTCAGGGAAGGTTCATGTTTGTTTTTTTTTACGAACATTTTTGTAGGGTTTTGCATCATCTCTAGCAATGGCCTCTATGAATATTAAGTCAGTTTCATAGAATGGCATCAAAAGTACATAGGAAAAGTAAAGCAGGAAGTTTTGTAATGAGAGTATGTATGTTTTTGTTGTCATAAGGAGAGTATGTGTTGCATGAATGAGAATGGTATGCTTCTATGTGGTGAGTTTCTTGGTGTGAGAGATTGATAATATTGTCTTGTTGGGTTGTTGCGAGGGTCAAGAGTGTGAGGATATGTGATTATCATGTGGAATTTCTCCAAACGATTTATGGGTCTTGGATATCTCATGTGATCTAGCCTCTCCACAAAATTTTGGAGTTATAGCACATCCGATGCTACCCAAAAATAAATAGTAGGGAAGCTGTTAGTTCAAATTCCCCTTAACCTTAATCATTATTTATGAGTTTTTAGTTATCTTCTTATGCTCCTTTATTAAATATTTTCATCAAAGAATTATTAAGAGCAAAAACAATAAATACAATGGACACAACAATTAGGCTCCAAGAGGGTAAAGCCACTCCAAGGGGAAATTTGGAAATAATCTCTTCTCTTCTTATAGAATCTACTTCAAATGAGAAAACTAAGACCTAAACCCTAGACCAAGTTATTCTCCAAGCACCAATTCATCCCTCGAGGAATCCCTTCCAATTAGGTCAGAGATCAACCAAATCAACGAGGATTAAGTTTGCTTCAAGGAGCTTACAACTACAAACTTTAACCCCAGCTTCGACCTGCAATTTTCGGCCTTCCAGAAGTTGCATAAAACCTAACCTTCGCACGTGTGAGAGAATAGAGCCGAAAAGCAAACTTTCTTTCTTCTTCTTGGTTTCGCCTTGCTTCTTACACCTTTTCTCTTGATTTCTCCTTTTTCCCAGCTTCAAATCGAACTTCTTCTCTAGAGAGATCGAATTGATGCTAAATGATGTTGATGTTTCTTCTATTTCTACACATCTGTGGGGTTTGAATACCCTCTTTTAGGTTGACGTATCACTACTAGGACCGAATTGTGCCTGTAGGCTCATATAAAATTTTAAACTCAAAATCAACATCTTTTACATGTTACAACTTGCTCGATAGGGTCTTATAAAATTGACAAGGCATCTCTTGACTCAAGAAAAATATTATTATGACATGACAAACCCTAGAATCATGAAGAACATGCCTGATCTAGATGGCCATCAAAATGGAGCATGAAACCCATGCTTAAAAGAATAATTTTCTTTCATTTTTTTCTTGTAACATAAGATATACATAATGATTTGAATACACTGACAATTATGAAGACCAAAACTAGTTATATTTTCCAACATGCTGCAATTAGTTTGGTGAAGGAGGGATACATGACTCTTCTCTTCCAGTCTCGAGTTCCCTGAAAGTTTAACACTTGGAGAAAAAATATGGAAAGTTAATGTCAATCCAAAGGTAAACTCTTTTTTCTAGCTTCTTTCTAATAGAAAAAATTTGATAGATGAGAACTCAAGAAAGAGAGGCATTCATGGCCCCTCTAGGTGTCCTCTTTGCTTACATCAAGCAGAAAACACCTCTTGTACCTTTCTAGATTGTGATTATACTAGAGTAGTTTGGATGGAGGCAATTTCCCCACTCTCCAGTAGAAAGGAATGACACTCTAATTTTCAAGTATTCTTCTCTTCCTAGACCAAAAATTATTTTAGAAGCTTTTTGAAGAAACATCTCTTCAAAAATGATTCGCAAGCTCTCTCAAAATTTGTATGTTGGAAAGTATGGTAACAAGGAATAATGCAATCTTTAATAACATGAATACAACTCCCCATAACACATTGATGAAAGAAACATCATTGCGTGTTGAGTTTGGAGCTCAAAAGATAAGTTAGAACTCTTCTCAACAAACCTTAAACCAAATGGAATGGTATTGGCTTAAAAGTTTATAGTTTTGGACAACTTTTCCGAAAACATAGGATGTTGCTAGCTTGAAATAAATAAAATATGGAAGTTAAGACTGACAAAGGTAGAATTAAGAGCATAGAAGAGCTTGCAACAAGGATGAATTCTCTATTTTTATGGGGCATCCAAAAGGACCCAAGGGCTTGCAGGTTGGGGACAAGTACTCTATGACCCTGAGGAGGAAAAAGTGTTCAGGTACTCATGGGTTCTTGGTCATAAAAAAATACTCAATAAGAGATATATGGTCTTTACCAAGGACTTTTGTTAGCCAAAGAGAAATAGGTGAACACACTTATGGTTATGGGAGATTCTCTCTTAATCTTGCATCATTTTGTCAAAAGGCTTGCTCCTAAAGGAGAAATATATGGAAAACATCATGAAAAGAATGTAAAATTGCAAAAACATCCCATCCAACGCATGTTTCCATGTCCTAAGAGACTTGAACAAAGAAGCAGTTCCCTGTCCTAAGAGACTTCAAAAAAGAAGCAAGCAAGTATGCTAACGAGGGGTGTAAATTGAAGATAAGTGAATTAAATGCTAATGGCTAAATCAAACATGCTATAATTTCTTAATGGTGGATGAAGTTTATTAAAAAAAATAGTTAAATTGGTAGATACAAGAAAATATAAAAATGGAAAATTTGGGGTCCAAGAGACTTCTTGGCAACCCCCAATAAACACAATCATGAAAACAAGACATCATGAAAGATTTTATAATTAGTAGGGTAAAGTGTTGTAAGATTTGCATTTTGGTGGAGTAGTTATATAAGGTAGTCACCTACAAAACCCTCTTATTGGTTGCTCTCCTCAAGAAAATCATGTATTTTTATTGGAAAAGAAAACACAATTATTTAATTTTGATGAATGAATTTTCTAATGCTTGATGTATTTGTTGCAAACCATATACAATATAGATATTTTATTTTTTAAAATTACATAGTAAAACTTTGAAAATATAAAACCCTAAAATTTGAGAACATTTTATCTAGTTATATCTAGTTATTCTGGGCTCTCGTTGAATCATAAGTTTCTTGTATATATGGCTTGTGAATTGTTAGATATAGTCTTGGTGCTATATTGACAACCACAAAATTAACCAAATTAATCCAAGAAATTAATAATTTACCATAACTTTAAAATAATAATAATAATAATACAATGGCAAATTTGTTAACTTAAAAATATCTAGTTTTTTAGACGTTTTCCAGAATAATTACATCAAAATTCATTTGCCGACCCAAACCAGCAAATGTGGTTCATAGTCAGGACAAGATCAGTCCAACAGCTAAAAAGAAAAGAAACAACTACTTTTAACTGGACCAACAGTTAAGGAAAAAATAATTAATTAAATTGATAATTTGTTTATTAAATTTATTCATTTAAAAATTAACTAAAAATTATTTGTCTATATTGATATATAACATTTTTTATTTATATATAATGTTTAATTAAATAAACTAAAAAATTATATTAATAAATTTATATACCTAAACGAAAGAATTAAATAATATTAAGATGATAAATTTTTATCTTCTTTTCAAATAATATATATATATATATATATATATATATATACTTATTGGAATTATGGTGAGAAAATTAAGATTAACAATAAAATAATAATAAATAAATAAAGGCGATAAATATCAATTAAATAACAAATAAAAGAAAAAAACAACAAATAAATAGAAAATGGAACAAAGAGGATCCATATTCCAAGAAATTCAAACAATTCATGAGTCAAGGGAATAAAAGTAAAACCAAAAAAGAAAACAGTAAAAAGAAAGGAATGAAGAAGGGCAAAAAAGAGGGGCTAAGAGGGGATCCAATCACTCCGAATTTTCTGGCCTCTTTTCAATTTAAAAATATCTCCACATTTACCGTCTTCCCTAATTTTTCTTTTCCACATAATTAGGGATTGAATTTCTAACTTTGAGGATTGAATTTCTATCCACTGAACTCTTGTGAGAGTATTAAACAAAAATGGAGTTGTCTATACTAAGACTTTTTGGAAATCCTGTGGAAACATTTGAGGTAAAATCTTGACCTATGTTATTTAAACTAGTTTTATGACTGTATATATGGATTCACCACCATGAAAAACCCCTAGAGCACTTCTATTGTGCAGGGTTTACCCATCAATCTTGAGATTTCAATGAATTCTGGCCAATTTTTAGAGAAATTAGACCAAAAAAATCCACCGAAAAAACTTCACTAAAAATAACTCCAACAAAATTCTGATAAAACTTCAAAAATTGAATTTCTATCAACTGAAAACTAGTGAGATTACTAAACAAAATTTAAATAATATCTAAATTTTCTAACAAAATTTTGGTGAGGTTTCGAAAGATTTCCCAGTTCAACGTGCCTCTTTTCTCGGGTCAAGTCGGGAGGTTGTGTTTTCCTCTTCTTTTTACTAGATTTTCCGCCACTTTCTTTATGCGGTTGTCTTTTTACTAGATTTTCCGCCACTTTCTTTATGTGGTTGTCCCACTGACCCTAGTCAATACACAGTCATTCTCACTTTTCTTAAAATTTTTCATTTCGTTACAATTTTCTTTATATTCTTATTTTTTTAATACATAAATGGCACAAAATTTAATTAACTTTTGGAAAAAATTTCCCCAATGTCCTTAAGCAGTGGCCACACTGAATCAAATCAAGTCAATACACTGCAGTTTTCACGTTCCCTGAATTTTCTCGTTCCATTATAATTTTCAAATTTAAATGATTTTTATATTCTTATTTTTGTTTCCCAGGTCCCATTTCTCTTTCTCTATTTTGTTTTTTTCCCACATTTACAGTCTTGCATATTTATAACTACACTCTTTTTCCCAGTCATTTCCCTATACATTTACAATATTGCATGCCATCAAGGTGTCATGAAAGTTTTCATAATCAATTTGTATTTTGGTGGGATAATTTTGTGAAATATTTACACATCGTTCAATTATATTTTTCTAAAAAATATATATTTTTATTTAGAAAAAAAACACTTAATAATTTTGAATAATTTAACTTTATAATACAATGATACAAATACTCTTTATTTATTAAAACAAAAAAACATACCAAACTTTGAAAAATATCAAATCCCATAAATTGAGAACATTTTATCTAGTATCAAAGAAAATAGTACAATCCAAATCAGGATTTTCCTGTCTGTAATGTAATTAAAAAAACATTACAAACAGACACTTTGAAAAAAATATAAAACCCCAAAATTTGAGAACATTTTATCCCGTAACAAAGAAAATAGTACAATCGAAATCGAATGTCAGGTTTTACTGTCGTTTCGGTGAAGTTCTAAAAGAAATTTTGTTCCGGGAGATTCTCTAGTTCAACGTTTCCTCTGTCGGGTCAAGTCGAGGAATCCCTCCTCCTCCTTCCTTTTTCCGAATCCGTAAAATTTACTAAAATAAATACCAATGAATGCCACAAAATTCAAATTAACTTTTGAAAGATTTTCGGCCACTTTCTTTACGCGGTTGTTTCCACTGAATCAAATCGACAGACCGTCATTCTCACATTTCCTAAATTTTCTTGTTGCGTTACAATTTTCTTTATATTCATTCTTCATTTTTTATACAATATTTCAATTAACTTTTACAAAGATTGTCCTCACGCAGTGGCCCACACTGAATCAAGTCAATACGCCACAATTTTTGCTTTTCCTAAATTTCTCATTTCATTACAATTTTCCAATTTAAATGATTTTATATTATTCATTTCTATTCGTACCCGCAAGTTGCAACTTTATGCGACAACTGCATTTTCTTGGCTCCATTCCACATACCTAATCCCTCGCCTCATTTCCTCTATTTGTTTATTTCCACACACCTATAATTTCGGGTTCTCTTTTACCCGTAAGTCAAAAGGTTTTTTATCGACTAATCACAACGATGCAGAGCATTTGACCAAGGAAGTGATCGCCGGACAAGCTGTTTTGATTAAGTTTATTTTTAGTTAGTTTTATTTTTATTTTTAAATGAACGCTGTTAAAGTCAATGTTTTTATTTATAGACTGAATAATAGTTAGAATAAGATTTCTTTAAAATAAGTTAGAAATGAAATTGAATAAAATTGGAAACTAACTATAATGTAATTGAGGGTGGTTCCTCAACAGTGTGAGGCTGCGAGCAAGCATAGATAGGCAGCTCACAATCAAAAGTGTGGTGGTTGCCATATAGATGAAAAAAAAGAAAAGAAAAGAAAGCATAACTCTAAACAATTACTTTTTTTTTTTATGAATTTAAAAAAAGTTTACAGGGATTCACTATTATAAAGCAACAAGTACAAATCACTGTGCATAGCAATTAAACAACAAATTGTGTGATTAACATTCAAACTACGCACACGACACTGAAAGGATCAAATACGACAGAGCCAAACCATCCAGGTACATTACCAAATACATACTATTTGATTAATTAGAAATTTAGAATATTATATATATAATATATATATATATAGATATATATTCATCAGGTCCACGGAAGTACAGGACATAACTACCAGATTCCACACAGGTTTGTTGTGGCCACAACAACCACCCTATTAAATTTGCCCTGGAAGCAATTTTGAATGGATCCACCAGAAGTTATCTTGCACCCCTCCGAATGATCTGTTTTATCCCAGGGATTATAACTCTTTGCCAAGTCAAATCTTCAATTTTTAAATGGTTAGGGCCCCTTTAATAAATCCCTACCGCACAATTCATCCACAACCTAGTCTAGCCCTTCATTCATATCCTTCATCGGGACTTTTTCAAACCCTCATAAACGTTCATGGTGCCCTATGCTCGCACATATAATCACCCCTCTTGTTGCCCCTCGAAACCTTCCATCGAACCTTTATCTCCATTATAACTCTTCACAATGGAAATGCTTCACAAATATGCATAAATCACCATTTTTCGCCTATCTCAATCAACACTAAGGCATGATGTTCACCGCTACATTCCGGACCCGACAGCGTTATTAACTATATTTTATATATATATATATATCGGGTCTGGAACCATATCGCATATCGCAATCGGCGTGGTCCGGGGCTTTTATATAAGGCACACCATTGTCTTTCGGGCCTGATGGATTATTAACCATATTTCATATATATCGAGTCCAGAACCATATCGCATATCGCAATCGGCAGGAGTCAAAGCCAAGCCATAAGGTCGATGCGATATAGTGGACCCGACAAGACTATCAACTACAATACATACATTATCGGGTCCGCTTCCCCAATCGCTTATCACAATCGGCGGAACCTAGGGGTTATATATGGTGCGCTATGATATATCGGACCCGCCGACAACTATGAATTCAGGTATATATTATTTCAAATCTGGCCTTGTGGTCGGATGCAGTTTTCCCATGTATTCCCTTGTATTTTTGATAAAACGTTCCAGACCTAGTTTTCAAAGGAGAATCTTATACGGTGGACCTGAAAGGATTATTAACCACGACTCATATGTATTTCGGGTCCGCCTCCCCAATTGCTTATCGCAATCGGCAGTGTTCATTGTTTATACATAAAGCGATTTGCGATACGGCAAACCTACCGATAATTATAGGCTCGGGTATATAAGATTTGAAGTTCGGCTATATGGCCCGGCCACGGGTTTTCCGTGTTTTCCTATGTATTCAATAAAATGTTGTGGTCCCGATTTTTTAAAAGAAAATTAGGTAAAGTAAATGGTCTGCCTATAGAAGCGTTGTCAAGGGATTCTTGAATAATAATGAATATTATGGGTAACGGGAATAGAGGTTATAACAGGTCCAATGGCTTAATAATCATGATTTCTCTGCATTGTGAGATTAATAGAAATGGTGGCTGAATGCAAGGTTTGTTTAGAAGCATGTTTGGCATATTTCTCATAATCATAGCTAATACAAATTATCTCTGCAGCCGAGGAGTAAAAGATGCATAAGCGGATTCAGAGAATTCATATATGCAGGTGTGTTCTGTTTACAGAGCTGGCCTTTAGCGTTCTTAGTTAGTTTCCACGAGTTACCTGTATATTCCGAAAGAGAAGTTGTCCTGGGTTTCATCATGAAGAGATGACACACAATTATCCTCTTTTAATCAACCTTTTTTCATTCCCTTAGGAAACGAAACACTCCAGCAGATATGCCTGCTACACGTCAGCGGTTACACCGACTGTTCTACATCTGTATATTCTGATTTGTGTATTGAAAGGAAGAGGGGGAGATGAAAGGTTAGGGGAAGACCGAAAGTCATTCCCGGCTGCATAAGTATTACCTCCAGAGATGAGAAAAGGGCTTTTTGTTTTTGGAGAGAACAATTTTGATTTATTATGAATAAAGAAGACTGTTTGGTTCAATGAGGAGCTTTTTGTTTCAAAATTAAGGTCCTTCTTTTTTATGTGTTTTGAAACAGGGTGTTGTTGCTGGCATAAATACAAATGTGTTTTGCTTTTGTGCAGATTGATAACAATACAACTTATGATTAGCCTTGGTTGTTTGAATGTAATTATTCATCATAGTTAATTCATAGGCAGTCCCTGATTTGAAACTGTGTTAGACATTAGTTGCAAGCTTTATTTGTATAAAAAGGAATGTGTATTCTTGTATGAGTGATTGGATTGCAATTAAGATTTGATGCAACCTTGTTCTTATGTGAACCATTAATTGATTCGTTTGGACTTGGAATTTATATATGATGTTTAACCTCTTTTTGTTATGCTCCTGCAGGATAGATTAGGATAGTTAGAACTAGTTTAAGTAGTTTAGATAGGATTTGACACATATAGGTTAGTTGTTTCCTTTTGTTGATTTAATTGAAGTCTTCCTCCAAGAAGCAATATTGAAACACCTTTAACAGTTTACGGGATCCTTTAAAACCTGTTGGAACTAGCCACTCCAAATGAAAGTAGGTTTAAAGGGGGCCTGTGATTGGGTTAGTCCCCCTTGTTGGTATAGTGAAAATTCGCCATGTCACCAAGGCCTCAAGACACAGAGCCCTCACAAAAATAACCAACAATCCCTCATATAAATGAGATAGGTCGAGGAGGGTTTCCACAACCCAGATAGACCAAAGAAGTACACAGACAAAACAACAAAGGAGAGGTATACATGCATAGTGACAAGAAGATTGTCAGAAAGGAAGCATAACTATATAGCACACAACAACACCAGAGAAAAAGACAAGGAACTTGACCCACGATGAATACCTGAAGGGGAGGCCAGACTCCACAACCGAGCCATGAGTTGAAACCCTAACCTAAGCACAACTAACGGCTGAAGTGCCATGATACCACAACCTGCTCACCAGGAGAAAGATCGTTAATAAAAACTACAGGGAGGCGAAACGGTGGAATCAGAATAGGATTTTTACTTGTCAAATAAGTAGCCAAGCCATCGACGAGAGTAACAGGTGGAGGGATTGTGAAATGCAACCAAAACCTAGTTAGAAAACATCACCTGCAAGTTTTAAAAGAATCATTCACAGACAGTCAAAATAAGGCATACTCAGAATGACAAACCAAACCCGAGACCTCCACGGAAAACCAGGTGAACAACAACCACCAGGTCCAATGAAAAACATTCATATAACTAGCAAACGATAGAGTACTGGAACCAGAGAAGAACTAAGAGGATAGCGGGCAACAAAGACCTATATTCTTCCAGAGCCAAACCAGACGAGCCACAGAGGAACGAAATCATAACTCAAACGAACAACCACACAAATGAGCCCAAGTCGAGCCATACCATAGACATTGTGCTCACACAAAACGAGACCAACCTCAGGCCGGATGCACATTGAAAGCGCCATAAACCCTCACCAAACCTCAGTGTGTGCCAGCGCGAGAAGGACCAAGGACAGGCCAACTGCCACATAAGTCTTTCCACGCAACCATCTCGGGATTGCCATTAAATTTTGGTATCAGAGCAACTTCTTTTCTCAAAAGAAAAAAATGGAAGTAGGAAGAATAGGTCAAGGCAGAGCTATCAGGAGAGTAGCTGATGAAGGGCTGCGAGAAGAAATCAGGATCCTAAGTGCCCGATTGGCAGCAGTGGAAGCAAGGAGGCATAGGGATCCAAAAGGTGGTGATAACAGTGAAGAAGAAGTTGTAGCCACGACGGATGGGTGAGACGAAGAGGGACCAGAGATAAAATTATTGAGATCAGTTTTATTGGCAAGTAGCAAGCCGAAGCCAGAGCTTTCGAATTATGATGGAAGTTTATCAATAGAGGTATTGTTGGAATGGATTAGTGAGCTGGATAAATATTTCGAGAGTGAAGATAAGAAGGTCAGATTTGCAACCACCAAACTGAAGGGACATATAGCACTGTGGTGGGACAGTGTGTAAGCAGAAAGGAGGAGGTCAAATAAACCATTGATCAAAAAGTGGAACAGGATGATTGCCAGGATGAAGAGTAAGTTTCTACCCAAAGTTTATTAGATTATTTTGTATAGGTAGGTGCAGAACCTGAAGCAAAGAGCAATGAGTGTGAAGGAGTATATGAAAGAATTCTACAGAGTGAACCTGCGAGCGGGTTATGTTGAAGATACCCCAGAAAAGACAACAAGGTTTGTGAATGGCTTACGGATGGAAATACTAGATGAGATTAGTATTATTTCTCCCAATTCCATAGAGGAAGCCTATCAAAGTGCTTTAAAGGTAGAAGAAAAGATTGCGAGAAATCAGAATGCCAGAAGAGAACGTGGATCTGGCAAAGGAAGAGGATAGTCTTTTGGCAGAGGGAGAACTGTCAACAGCAATGAAGAGGGCAGCAGTTCAAAAAATGCAGGACCAACTGAAAAGGAAGGTAACACTAGAGGAGGAAGGCCTTACCTGTAGGTTTTAACCCTGTACAGAAATTACCTGCATACAAATTCTAAGAACAGAAAATAAACAATGCAAGAGCATAACACATAAGACACATATACACAGAGATTTTCCCCTGGATCCCAAAACCGAGACTACTAGCTTGATTTTTCATTATTTTCCTTTCAATGTTACAATACATATTTATACATGTTGAAGCATCCAATACCATGGACCAAAAACCATCGCATCCAATACCATGGACCGAAAACCATTGCGTCCAAAACCATGGACCAAAAAGCATAGGTAGGTTCGCCCAACCTAATATAGGGTCCAAAACAAATTTTCTTGGGGCGCTGCCCTGCACCCCGTAGAGGGGGACTACCCGACCCCCTCAAACCCCCCAGACAGGGGGGGTTGCCGCACCCCTGTGATTGCCCCGCTATGTAATCGGCACAACGAAGGGGAGGCAGAGCCCCCCCTCTAAACCCCCCGGTTCACTACATGGGCTAGTCGTGGAAAGAATATAACACAACCCAACATTCTCCCACTTGTTGTTTTCTTTCCACAGGGGGCCACAGGAGATCTTAGTCATTTATCCACCCCTAAAATGCCCATTGTTTCTCTACACCAAGAGAACTTCTCAGACCTCATATATTTTGTCAATGCATCTGCAGTATTCTTCAAAGTGTCCACCTTTACCAGCAACACCTTTTTGTCTTCTATCATATCCCTCACAAAGTGATACTGAACATCAAAGTGCTTTTTCTTTGAATGATAAGCAGGGTTC
>APFE030524379.1:16592-57453 GCA_000404065.3 Pinus taeda
GAGCTTTAGATTTACACTCCCTTCTGAAGGGCCCTTCCTTTCCGCATTTCCAGCACACCACCTTTGTAGGTTTTCCTGGAGATTTAGATCTCCCTCTAGATTTAGATCTCCCACTCGATGACTTATTTTTTGTTTCTGTTCTGGGACCGTCCTCGTACAGACAAGGCATCACCATTCTGGTTGTCCATATTTTTCCGTCTCATCTCCTCCGTCAGCAAGGCTGAGACTATTTCATCAAACTGCAAAGCAGTTGCATTGCTACCTATTGCAATAACCAGACTATCCACGAATCTAGTAGAGAACAAAAACTGATGCACTTATCCTCATCTGAAATTTTAATATCAACAGATAATAACTGACTTACCACAGTATTAAATGCATTCAGATGCTCTGTCACCGAGTCGCCATCTTTCATCCTCAGGTTATACAGCTTTTTCCGCAGGAACAGTTTATTCACCAGAGACTTAGATTGGTACAAAGCCCCTAACTTGTCCAACAAAGCCTTCACTGTAGCTTCCCCCTGATACATTCAACAATACTGAATCTGAAACACACAATCGTATTGTGCTCTTTGCCTTCCGATCCAACTTCTTCCATTCTTCATCAGACACTCCCGTTGGTTTAGTACCTGGATCTACCACGATCCATTGATCTTTATCGACCAACAAATCCTCCATCTTGAGTTTCCACAACTCAAAACTCTGATCATTAAATTTCTCGATATCTATCTTTCCACTGCTCGCCATTTTCTTTCACCACTAGAATTGATCTCGCAGATCTCCCACTGAACAGGGTTTACCACAGGTCCGAGCGAAACCCCTCAGCAACAAAGGTATCACCTTGAAGCCAGAACACCTTTGATATCAAATGTAGGTTTTAACCCTGTACAGAAATTACCTGCATACAAATTCTAAGAATAGAAAATAAACAATGCGAGAGCATAACACATAAAACACATATACGTAGAGATTTTTCCCTGGATCCGAAAACCAGAACTACCAGCTTGATTTTTCATTATTTTCCTTTCAATGTTACAATACATATTTATACATATGCCGAAGCATCCAATACCATGGACTGAAAACCATCGCATCCAATACCATGGACCGAAAACCATCGCATCCAAAACCATGGACCGAAAACCATAGGTAGGCCGCCCAACCTAATATAGGGTCCAAAAAAAAATTCCCAGGGTGCTGTCCCGGACCCTATAGAGGGGGGATACCCGCCCCCCTCAAACCCCCCGGATAGGGGGGGCTGCCGCCCCCCTGTGATACCCCCGCTGTGCAATCAGCGCAACAAAGGGTGGGCTCCGCCCCCCTCTAACCCCCTAGTTCACTACATAGTCTAGTCGTGGAAAGAATATAACACAACCCAACATTACCAATGAGGAAGAGGTAATGGCATAGGTAGAGGAAATGCCTATCAATGTTACAAGTGTCACAAGTGGGGACACAAGTCTTTTGAATGTCCTGAATGTGATCAAGCAGGGCAAAGAGGAGCATATGTTGCTCAACCGGAAGAAGCAGAGACACCGCCACAAGAAATGGAGAACATGCCTGAAATGGGGGAAGCCTTAGTGTTAAACAAGGTATTGTTGAAATCGGCTAAAGAGTTAGCTAACTAGACACAACGGAAAGCACTGTTCCGAACTGTGTGTAAATCACATGGGAAATGCTGCAAATTGATTATTGACAGTGGGAGCATTGACAACTTGGTAGCCACTGAAATGGTAGAAAAACTGGGTTTAAAAAGATTGAAGCACCCAACACCATACAGGGTGTCTTGGTTACAAAAAGGACACCAACTGCTGGTTGATGAGCAGTGCGAAGTGGAGTTTCACATTGGCAGGTATAACGATAAAGTAACTTACGATATCATGCTAATGGATGTGTGCGATATACTGCTAGGCAGACCATGGCAATATGACAGGAAAGTTGTCCACGATGGGAAGACAAACTGTTACAAGTTTTCTAAGGATGGGATAACGCATACGCTAGTACCCATGAAAGAGGAGGATATGATAGAAAACGGTGGAACAAAAGCATTACTATTAGGAGGAAAAGAGTTTCTACAGTAGATTGGAGATGCTGAGGTAAAATATGCAATTGTACGAAGGCCAAGAGTGGTGTTAATCCATACTGAGATTATTGACTTACGTGAGGAGATACATGATATGCTGCAGGAGTTTAGTGACATTGTGGTGGATGATCTACCAGATAAATTGCCACCAAAAAGGAGTATCAGTCACCATATTGATTTCATTCTAGGGGCTAGTTTACCAAACAAAGTTGCTTATCAGATGAGTCCAAACGACAATGAAGAGATCAAGAAGCAGGTACAGGAGTTGTTGGATAAAGGGTTGATTCGGGAGAGTTTAAGTCCTTGTGCGGTCCCAACTATTTTAGCTCCCAAGAAAGGAGGTGAATGATGGATGTGTACTGATTCTCGAGCAATTAACAAGATCACTATTAGGTATAGGTTTCCTTTACAGTGGATGGACGACATGATGGACTGTTTGAGTGGAGCGGCATATTTTTCGAAGATTGATCTGAAAAGTGGATATCACCAGATTTGGATTCGTGAAGGGGACGAATGGAAGACAACTTTCAAGACCAATGAAGGCCTGTATGAATGGCTGGTCATGCCATTTGGACTAAACAACGCACCCAACACATTCATGCGCTTGATGAATGAGATGCTGAAGGAATACATTGGAAAGTTTGTGATTGTATATCTAGATGATATCCTTATTTTCAATAATACAGAGGAAGAACATGTCAGGTATGTCCTGGAAAAGTTGCAGCAAAACAAATTGCTGTTAAATTTGAAGAAGTGTACTTTTTTTTTAAGAAAGAATTGATTTATTTAGGATTTGTGATTTCGGAAAACGAATTAAAGATGGATCCAGAAAAGGTTGCAGCCATAGTTAGTTGGCCCTCCCCCAGGAGTTTGTTTGAAGTGCGGAGTTTTTATGGGTTGGCGAGTTTTTATCGAAAATCTATAAAAGATTTTAGTGGGATTTGTGCACCCATGGTGGATACCGTTAAAAAGGAAAATCAACCTTTTCATTGGACGGAGTTAGCGGAAAAGAGTTTTCAGCTGTTGAAAAAGAAGATCACCAAAAGCCCAATTTTGAGGTTGCCAGATTTCAACAAACTTTATCAAGTTCGTTGCAATGCCAGTGGGACAACCATTGGAGCAGTACTCAACCAAGAGGACAAGCCAGTGGCTTATTTCAGCGAGAAGTTGAATGAGAGTAGGTAGAAGTATAAAGAGATCAAGTTTAGAAATGAGGCATTAAAAGTTGAAACATATGCTCAGTATTTAAAATAGACTCCTAGCAATCAGAATAGGTTAATGTCAGCTTTTTGACATTAAAATTGGTAAAATGCAAATGACCTTTTTGCATCCTACAGTCCAGTAGCCTAAGACCTCAGCAGATTACAAGATGACAAAATTTGAAGTTTTGGCCAGGGATGTTCCCCTTATTGATCAAATTGAATTTCATAAGCAAGTAGGTGAAATGATCTACTCAACGATGACCAACAAGGCCATGAGTGTTCAGAAACTCCAAAATTCTCTAGACAACATCACAACATAGTTTAAGCTAGAGAAAGTATCCTCACAGGCAAAGGATAACAGAATCAAGTCACTGGAAGACTTGGTTATTGAGATTGGCTATAATCCAAATGACATCAAGGTTGCAGAAAAGTTGATAAAGAAGAAAAATGAAGACATTGCTGCACTAAAGAAGCAACTGAAGTTGCCTCCTTCTAAACATCCACAAACCAATGAGGTTCTAGAAAGACAAAGCCAAAAAGATGAAATGATGGACCTCATTCTTCAACTGAATGCTCCATTGAAAGAAATGGAGAATGAATTGGACAATTTAATACGGTTGAAACAAGCCAGCATTGAGACAACTACTGCTACTGCTATTCCTACAGTTACTACAACAGTTCTTTCCACTTTAGCAGCTTCATTAGCCCCAACAACTCCACTAGCTACAACACTTCCAACTACATCAACAACTACATCGGCAACAGGTTCAACAACAACAACAACAACTCATCCTAGTGATGAAGCATCTAAACTGGTCAAAGCCATGGAGGATATGTCCATCCAGAACATTGAAATAAATAGACTTAAGGAACAAATGAAAAGTCTAGAGGATGAGAAGAAACTGGCTCAAATTATGCATAAGAATGAAGTTCAGAACAAAAACAAGTTGAATGAAAAGATAGGGAAGCTGAAGAAAGAATTAACACTAAAAGAGCCATTAGCCCAAGAAAAACAACTTTTATGGGCGAATATCATTGACTTAGTCAATGATATTTGGCCATCTATACAGGTAATATTTGAACAAAATGACTTAGTCAAAGAGGCTGGTGAGGCAATTCAAAGAGTTAGGGACGAACTTGGAAATATGCTAGAAGAAGTCTCAAGAATAATCCATTTCCTTAACTCAAAGAATAAATATGAATTGCAGGAACTTGGAATAGTTGATAGAATTGGGATCATACTAGAGGTTAAAAAGGTAATCACCAAGAGGAACCTGATGACACAACTTGAGGACAAGTGCCAATAATGAAGCTGGAAATAGGAAGGTTCATGGTGAAATTTGATGCTTTGAGGTAGAAAGGTCTACCTAATCCACTGGTAATTAATGACAAATTAATGCCATATGAAGGCTATGATAAGAGAATCAGAGAAGTGGCAAAGGAACAAGCCAAAAGTTCCTGCATGAAAGGGATGCCTACAGGAAAATTCCTTTACCAAGCTTTTGAGAACCTCTTTTACCTCCAACATGAGGTAAAAAATCTTTTTGTAAACAAGCCCACCTTTGCAAAATACACAGAAGTTGACGAAGTCTACAGAAGAATGGTAAATATTAAGTTACCAGATATAGAGACTTGGGAAAAGTTAAATGATTTACAGTAAACATGCAAGGTACATAGTGAATACAAAGCAGTCAAAGTAAAACAACAGATCAACTAAGTCAAAGAGTATCAGATGAAAGAGTATCAATCAAAATCCAAGAGTAAAAGGACAGCCAGCGTAGAGAAACAACCAAAGAGAAAAAGCAACAAAAGTTCAAAACAACAAACAACAAATCAGCAAAAGAAGGGATAGCTAGCCTTTTAGTTTGCTAGGTGTCTCTATCTTCTTGCATGAAGATATTTATTTTCCTTGAATAATTCCTAAAACAATTTAGGATATTTTGTAACTATTTTTTGTATAAATACTTCATAACTTGAAGCATAGAGGTGTGGATTGCTGAACATTTCTATAGTTACATTGATCTGAAAACCTGAGGGTTTATTGTAAAAATTTTCAAATCAGCAGATTGGACTAAGTAATAAAGGCATTACATTACAGGATTCATGTGTTGGGCTACTTCAGTGAAGTATCTTTCATTTGTCAAATTTTTGTTTTCTTAAGTATTTCACAAACATACATGTTTTTTCCAATTTTAATGAAATAATTGGAATTTTACTTCAGAATTTGTTTAAGTACACTCCGTCTTGAAAAATTATTCATTTTTATGTTTTCTTCTGATATCCAGAGTAGGGAATTATTCATTTCTCCCTAGCTTTGATTGACCTCTTTCATTTCCTTCATTATCCGGTTTGAAGAATCCTTGACTGCTCCTTAACCCCGATTGAAAAACCACTTCACCATCTAGCCTAAAAGATCTGAATTTACTCAGCTACCTTGCCCTGTGAACACTATCTTTAGAACTTTGATTCAATCCTGTTTTCTTGAGATTTGGACTCCATGGCCCAATGATAAAAAGGCACTTATATATTCATCTGAATCAGTGATTCCACCGCCAAATCAAATCAAAAACCAACCAAGCCTTAAATAACTAGCCTAAAATCAATTGACTCAACAAAGTTAAATCATAAAGAGAGAGTCCTCTCTGAGCACTAGGAAGGCTATACCCCGATCTCAAAAGTAGGTTTGTGGTTACCTTTATTATTTCTTTCATGAAAACCCTAGGGAAATTTTAGAGTGATAACAGAATTGATGCTCTTTCAGTAGTGTAAGAACTTTATCCAGATGTTGTAAGTGCTCCTTCCAATTGTTACTGTAAATTAAAACATCATCAAAGAATACTAATACAAACTTCCTAAGATATGGATGAAATAATTTGTTCATAGTGGCTTGGAAAATTGTTGGTGCATTGGTTAACCCAAATGGCATTACTTTAAATTCATAGTGACCTTCGTGTGTTCGAAATGTCATTTTTGGTATGTCTTGCTACCTGATTCTGATTTGGTAATAGCTTGACCTTAAATCCAATTTTGAGAAGTATTTTGCGCCATGTAGTTCATCTAACATTTCATCGATAGAGGGAATTGAGAATTTGTTTTTAATCATTATTTTGTTTAATCCTATATAGTCAATGCATTGCCTGAATGAACCATCCTCCTTCCTTACCAATACCACTGGAGCAGCATACAGACTTTTACTTTTCGTGATGATTCCACACTTTAAAAGGTCTTGGATTAATCTCTCAATTTCCGTCTTTTGGTGATGTGGATATCGAAAAGGCTTGATGTTGATGGGGTCTAACCCTGCTTTGACTAAAAACCATTTTTTTTAAACCCTAGTTGAAAGAAGGAAACCAATTTTTTTTTAAAGAAGGAAACTCTAGTAGGAGGATTTGTAGGAAGAAATGACGAAACATCATGGGTTCTTGGTCATAGACAAATAATCAATCAGAGATATATGGTCTTTTCCAGGGACTTTTGTTAGCCAAAGAGAAATAGGTGGACACACTTATGGTTATGGGGGATCCGTAAGAGTGGGGATCGAATTTCTACTCGGTTCATTTTTTTTGTTTTTAAATGTAACCAAATTTCGGTGAAGTTCCCAAAGATTGTCTCAGGTCAAGCCGTGAGGTCCCTAAAGATTTCGTTCCGAAATATTTTCCTGTTCAACATTTCCTCTTTTCTCGGCTCAAGTCGTGAGGTCCCTCCTCCTCTTTCCTTTTTCCAAATCCCTAAAATTTACGGATTTTTTTAATGTATGAATGTCACAAAATTCCAACTAACTTTTGGAAAAATTTACGGCCACTTTCTTTATGCGGTTTCTCCCAGTCAAGACACCGCCATTCTCACTTTTCCTAAATTTCAATTAATTTTTGGAAAGATTTTCCGCGATGTCCTCAGGCAGTGGCCCAGGCTAAATCAAGTTAATACACCGCAATTTTTGCTTTCCCTAAATTTCTGATTCCATTAAATTTTCCAATTTAAAATTTTTATTCATACACCGAACTTTATTTCCTCGTCTTTCATGAATGGCACAAAATTCCACTTAATTTTTGGAAAGATTTTCCGCGATGTTGCTGGCCCACACTGAATCAACAAGTCAATACACAGTAATTTTTGCTTTCCCTGTTCCAATTTAAATGATTTTATTTTCTTCATTGTTCTTCATACGCGGAACTCTATATGACAAGTGCTGCTCTATCCACTATCTTTGGTTTCCATTTTCCCTACTCTCTATTTTATTTTCTTCATTGTTTTTCATAGTGGCACTATCTTTTGTTTCGCAGGGCCCATTTCTCTCTCTCTTTTCCCACGTCAAGCGTCAAGTAAAAAATTTTGTCTCTTCTCTGAATTTTCTCATTGCATTACTGTTTTCCAACTCAAATCACTTCCTTGTTGTTCATACACACGGATCTTTATATGACGACTACTCCTATGATTATAAATACACAACAAATCTGAAGGAAGTTGGAGTGGTAGAGTGAGAAATCATTTGAAGAAAGTTGGAGTGGTAGAGTGAGAAATGGATCTTCTTCTGCTCATCGTCACGATGTTTGTGTGCTCTGTGATGATGGGTGTAGCAATGCCTACTCATTCTGAACAGACGGAAGGATTCACTTCTGTTGAAAGCGTTCCTTTTAATGGACGGAATCGCCATAAAAGGGATGTGGAGGCGCTTCTGAGCTTCAAAGAGGGTATTATATCCGATCCACTTGGATCGCTCTCCAACTGGACGGCCAATAACTCACATAACGTCTGCCTGTGGAACAAAATTTCGTGCAGGCCAAACACGAATCAAGTGGTTTCAATTTCTCTCCCTGACTGCGGGTTGAATTGTACGCTCTCCCCGTATATTGGGAACCTCTCTCTTTTGCGGCATTTAGATCTTTCCCTTAATGCTTTGAGTGGGAGAATTCTAGCAGAGTTTGTGCAGCTGAAAGCGCTACGAATACTTGACCTCTCTTCTAGTCATGGGCTCCTCCACGGCTATATTCCAAAGGAATTGTTTAATTGTACACGTCTTCAACGGATCGACCTTTCCCATAATAGTTTTACAGGGAGCATACCAACTTCTATCGGCAACTGCACTTTGCTGCAAACGTTGAATCTTGCAGAGAACCAGTTGAGGGGTTCTACCCCAGCAGAATTCGGCCATTTGGTCCACTTGGAATCTCTCCAATTGTACAGCAATGCCCTGAGTGGAAGCATCCCAACTTCTCTCGCCAACTGCACTTCACTTATAAAATTGGAGATTAACGACAACAATTTGAGTTGTCCAATACCATCAGAATTCAGTCGCCTGGTCAGGTTGGAAACACTCTTGTTTGATGACAATGGTATAAGTGGAAGCATTCCAGCTTCGATTAGCAACTGCACTTCACTTCAATATTTGGATATCAGCGAAAACAATTTGAGTGGTCCAATACCATCATAATTCAGTTGCCTGTTCAGCTTGGAATCACTCTACTTCAACGACAATAGTATAAGTGGAAGCATCCCAACTTTTCTGGTCAACTGCACTTCGCTCTCTGCCTTGGGGGGTAGCGGAAACAAATTGAGTGGTTCAATCCCTTCAGTTATGGGTTTGATGAAAAACATATCATTTATTGATTTATCCAACAACTCTCTCAGTGGCCATATCCCTCCCACCCTATTCAATTGTACTCACCTATCTTCTTTGAGCTTATCGACTAACAACCTTAGAGGTAGCATTCCCCCCATTATTATTACCAATACGGAATTGATGGATCTCGACTTATCAAACAACCAGTTAATTGGATCTCTCCCGCTTAACATAGGTCAATTAAGCAATCTTCAATCTCTTGATTTATCAAATAACAATTTGACTGGATCTCTCCCACGTAACATAGGTCAATTAAGCAATCTTTACTTGCTTGATCTATCAAATAACAAATTGACTGGATCTCTCCCGCTTAGTATAAGTCACCCGGATTTACAAACTCTATATCTATATAATAATTATATTTCTGGCACTATACCCAATAATATTAGTTTCGGTGACCTTAAAAATTTAGATTTATCAAATAACAATTTAGAAGGATCAATACCTGAACTTATTGGTAGTTACTGCTCTTTAAATTTTTTCTCTATTCACACTAATAAAATTTCTGGGACTTTGCCAATGTTTTTGGCTAATTGCACTCAAATTGAGTATTTAGATTTAAGGAAAAACAATTTAACAGGGCAACTTCCTCACTTTTTGGAATCTTTTTCATTATTGAAAATTTTAAACTTTGGCTATAATAATTTTCATGGTGGCATCCCTGAATGGGTAACAAATTTCACCTATTTGTATGTATTGGATTTATCCAACAATAAATTCAGTGGAAAAATGCCATTACATTTTGAAGGACTTCAAGGATTTATAAATTCTTTAAACTATCTTTCCTTTGAAGGAGAAACCACAGTTCACATGAAAAGATGTGAGTATACTCTCCCATATCTCTCACCTACAAATACAATACTTGATTTGTCCAACAATAATCTTGTAGGACAAATACCTGCAAGCATAGGAACTTTGAGAGACATGCGATTGCTAAATTTATCTGGCAACCAGTTGGAAGGGCTAATACCTGCATCTCTTAGCAACATATCTACTTTGGAGCAGTTAGACTTGAGCAAGAACAATTTGAGTGGACATATTCCTGAAGAGCTCTCTAAGCTATACAGTCTGGCTGTTCTAGATGTTTCATCTAATAGCCTTTGTGGGCCAATCCCCAAAGGAACACAATTTTCCACATTTAGTGCAACATCATTTCAAAGGAATAAGTGCTTATATGGGTGTCCTTTAGATTCATGCAATGAAAAGGAAAACCCAGTGGGAGAAGGTGACAATAATAGTAGCAGTGCCTATATGAAAATGGGATGGTTTGAGCATCTAGATGAAAACATGTCATCAATGGCATTGGGGATCGGTTTTGGGATTGGAATTTGGGGAGTAGTTGGTGTATTTATCTTTTGCAACAGAGCTAGACACTGGGTGTTGGGTCTACCACCTAACAAACCAAAACTCTTCTATGGAATGTATCGATTCCCTACATAAAGAACCAAGTAATGGATGTTGGCTCTAGTATGTGGTGAATTAAATTGTCATGTAATCTCCCAATGATATTTTTGGCATACTATCTTATCACATATATAATTTTTAGTGTGATCAATGTCTTATTGCATTTCCATATTAATCTCAATTTTGTTTATAACTCTTAATCATTTTTTATCATGTTCAATTAATTTCCAATCAAAAAACATAAATATTACATTCTCTCATGGTTCTTGGCATCTCATTTTACAAACATGCCACACCTAGCCTTTTATGCTTATATCTTTTTCACGGGGTTTTAATATGCCATATGCAAAAACCAATTTTTTGAACATTCCAAGTTATTGATAAAAATGGTAAACTTTCTTCCCACCACTAAAATATAGAATCTTGCAATAATATAAATATATCTAAAAAGCTTAAACGCGGTGGAATCTTCATTGTGATGACCCAGTTTGAAATCGGAAAGGAATGTGATTGCTTGACCATGGTTATGTAACCATACGTCTTGAATATTACGTTTGCAACGGACCTACCTGGAAAGATATATCCTATGATATAAATTCATCAACTCCATTATAAAGACTGATTATATTTACAAAACCGATTAAAGAGAAGCTAAGTGCTGTACAGATCATAGGGTAATCGCAGCGTGTGTGAATATATATATATATATGTGTGTGTGTGTGTGTGTGTGTGTGTGTGTGTGGGCGGTAGGATAATGCCTCATTGATTGGTTAACATTTCTATTTTTCTATCATCAATTAATTGGGGATCTACGTCTGTTCAAATTCATCATTTAATTGTGGAGGTCCCATCTTTATTCAAATTAACCATTTTAATGATGCGATTGCATTTTTATTTTTATTTCGATGAAAACATATAAAGGCAATAGTTTAAAAATGTCTGATTTATTTATTTATTTATTTTTATTACACAGAAAACTTTAACAAATTCTTTGAGTGATTTGTTTATTAAACCTTTGAATTTAATTCAAGAAAATTTAAAATATTCTATTTCCAATAAGTGAGAACTTCTTTGTGGCCAGTGTATTCAAGACCGGTGATCTTTCAGTTTTATATATATATATATATATTTTTATCACACAGAGAACTTTAACAAAAACTTTGCCTATTTGTTTATTAAACCTTTGAATTTGATTTAAGAAAATTTAAAATATTCTATTTCAATAAGTGAGAACTTCTTTGTGGCCAGTATATTCAAGAATGGTGACCTTTCTTTATCATCATCTTTATTATGTCTTTTTGGAGACATTATGTAAAATTGGAAGGATAGAGAGAAGCTTAGCATGGTCGATTAACATGGCCTTTGCTCAAGTATTTCACACACAAATTGAGAAAAATGGCCTTTTTCTGAGTATTTTTCACACAAATTGAAAAAGTCCAACTTTTTAACCTATCAATTTTATCATATCAAATTCTAAAATATTTTCAAAATCTTTAATTAAATTAAAGTTCATCCTTTCTCATCTTTATTAAAAAATGTTCACTATTCAATTTTATACCCATGGCACAAGTTCGATTAAAAAGTAAATTAATTTAACATTCATGGGAATTTAACATATATCGTTGTTAAAAAATCCCTACGTATATATGTTGATTACAGGTTTGCTCAGTTTATGTCCATTACACATTTGGACATTCAATGAGTATGCAGTGAATTCAATACTCTTATGTTAGGTGAATTTAATTCTCTTAATAATAATAATAGATATACAAAATCCTTATGGATATAAAGATAATATAATGATTGATTTTTAAAATTATTTAATGGTATTTATTATAAAGGTAATTTTTTTTTTTTAAAAATTGAATTATTCAGATTATAAATAAACTATGTTGTATTAGATTATAAATGAGCTATGTTATATTATGAAAACTATAAAATTTATGTTGTGCTATAAAATATTATGTGAATGATGAAATTTAAGTTAAAATTTTATAAATTAAATTAAAAATCCAAAAAAATATATAAATTTGATTTTAAAATTTCAAAAAAAAATTGTAAAAAGTTTTTTGTTACTGGTTAATGGTAATCCCTCTAAACAGGTCTACGCAGATTGCACGTCACAAAGAAAAATAGACCCCGATGAAGCTAGACTTTCATGTAAATCTTCAAACCGATATAATACGTTTGGCTGTCCCGTGGAACGAAATTTCATGCACACCAAACACGAATCAAGTGGTTGCAATTTTACTCCCTAATTGAGTTGAGGTTCCCCGTTTATTGGGAACCTCTCTCTTTTGTAGCAATTAGATCTTTCCAGTAATGCTTTGAGTGGGAAAACAATTTAGAAGGATCAATACCTGAATATAATGGCAGTTGTATCTCTCTAGTTTTTTTATTTTATTTTATTTTATTATTTATTTATTTTTATTTTTTCTGCTCACACTAATAAAATTTTTGGGACTTTGTCAATGTTTTTGGCTAATTGTACTAGAATTGAGTATTTAGATTTAAGGAAAAACAATTTGACAGGAGACTTCCTCGCTATTTGAAATCTTTTTCATTTTTGTCAATTTTAAACTTTGGCTATAATAATTTTCATGGTGGCATCTTTGAATGGGTAACAAATTTCACCTATTTGTATGTATTAGATTTATCCAATAATAAATTTAGTGGAAGAATGCCATTACATTTTGAAAGACTTCAAAGATTTGCAAATTCTTCAAACTATCTTCCCCTTGAAGAAGAAATCACAGTTCACATAAAAGGATGTGAGTATACTCTGCCATACCTCTCATCTACAAACACAATACTTGATTTTTCCAACAATAATCTTGTAGGACAAATACCTGCAAGCATAGGAACTTTGAGAGACATGCGATTGCTAAATTTATTTGGCAACCAATTGGAAGGGCTAATACCTGCATCTCTTAGTAACATATCTACTGTGGAGGAGTTAGACTTGAGCAAGAATAATTTGAGTGGACAGATTCCTGAAGAGCTCTCTAAACTATACAATTTGGTTGTTTTGGATGTTTCATCTAATAGCCTTTGTGGGCCAATCCCCCGAGGAACAATAATAATAGCAGTGCCCATATGAAAATGGGATGGCTTGAGCATCTAGATGAAAAGATGTCATTAATGGCATTGGGGATCGGATTTGGGATTGGAATTTGGGAAGTAGTTGGTGTATTTATCTTTTGCATCAAAGCTAGACATTGGGTGTTGGGTCTACTACCTAACAAATCACAACTCTTATATGGAATGTATGGATTCCCTACATAAAGAACCAAGTAATGGGTGTTGGCTCTACTATGTGGTGAATTAAATTGTCATGTAATCTCCCAATGATATTTTTGGTATACTATCTTCTCACATATAGAATTTTTAGTGTGATCAATGTCTTATTGCATTTCCATATTAATCTCAATTTTGTTTATAACTCTTAATCATTTTTTATCTTGTTCAATTAATTTCCAATCAAATAACATAAATATTACATTATATAAATGATATAACTTGGGAAAAAAATTACAATGATAAATATATTCACAACTTCATTACCATTTTTATTAATATATATTTATTTTGATATAAAAAATTGCTATATATTTCATATTTAATAATAATAATAATGAAAACTAAAGATATGAATCTTTCACAGACATTAATATATATTAATGGTGTAGTCTAACTTATAGACTAAAAAGTTTTTTCACAGGAACTCAACAATGCAATTTCAAGCTAAAATGTGATTTTTTGTTGTTCAAAATACATTTTTGAATACATAGATTCAACACCCCCAAACACTTAAATTCTACAGATTAAACAACTTAAACACTTTAATTACACGGATTAAACAAATTAAACTCACGTTTTTTTTAAATCTCCGTTAGATTTTGCTTAAAATTAACCATAAAAATGTCATAGTACTATGCTTATTTTAATTAGTAAAACTAATATTTACAATTCTTTTAAATTAACATAAGATCAATTCCATCTTTTATTATTAAAATCATTACATTACATCTAGTATAAATACAATTAAATAAAAATATTAAAAAAAACCATAATACTTTAAATAAAATAATTAAAAAATACCATAATATTTTTTTTCCAAGGAAAAAAACAAACTTTTTTATAAGGAATAAAAAAGTTACAAGCATATGCATAAACATTCCGGCTCATCCTGAGCGCTTTTGGACCTTTTTCTGTCCTCAAGGTGAGAGAAACTCATCCCCTTGAAATCGACGAGTCCAGACAAAAAGAAAATAAGCACATACACAGCTTATTTCCATCACTGATACGTTACCTGCACCCAGGCAACCTCTGTCCATAAACAGTTTATAGAAACATATCGAAAAAAAAGAACATGGGCCTCCTTTATAGCAGGAAAACGACCCAACGCTGTTGTTTTATACATTGTTTCAAAAAAGACTATCCAGAACCCAAAAACCCGAGAGAGAGCACATCTGAGTTTTGTTTTTACGAAAGCAAAAATAAACAGACAGAGCTAGAAAAAGAGACAGCATCCTGGAACACTAGCAGAAAAACTTTAAGGTAGAGGAGTATAGTGCGGAGGGAGATCCGACACACGGATCTTCTCTTGCGTCTGTTCAGTCATCATCCACGAATCCACAGCGAGCTGCACACCTTCTTTAGAAAACCTGTCTGCCTCTTCATTTCTGTCCCTGTAAATATGTTAAATGGAAAAGAAAATAAACTGGAGCTTTAATCTTTGAATTTCATCCAGCAGCGGTCTCAACATATAATTTTAACACCTATATTTCCCCATGACCCAGTTTATTACATTCAGAGAGTCCCCAAAGATCTGAACCGAGGAGATGTTTTTGCTTATTAGCCAACATAAGAGGAGTTTTAGGGCAGAAAGTTTAGCAAAGTTGTTTGTGCCAGGTCCTAAACCCACTGCAGCTTTGAGAGAGTGAGAAGGATTGATATGGATGATAATCCCAGCACCTGCAGAGTTGTTTTGGGCTGCCCCATCAAAATACGCCCATGGAATGCCTTCCCTGATTTGTTCTTCTTTTTTGTGACCTGATTTCTGAGTTGCTTCAGGTTCCGGAATGCTGGATAGGATAGCTAAACTCTGCATAGCAATCGCCTCTGCTGGAGTACGCTGATCTCTGAAGATACTTCTGTTTCTAGCAATCCATATACCCCAGCAGATGATGGGAGGAAGGTTTCTTAAGTTACTCTCAGGGTAATGGTTCCACCAATATTCCCATACTGCCAGAAAAAACTCCCCCTCCCATCTGAAACTTTTCCCATATAGCTTTTGCACTTCTTCCCAGACTTTCCTTGCAAAAGGGCAGAGGACGAACAGGTGATGAATGGATTCAGATTCAGAGAAGCATAGAGGGCATCTACCTGGCCCTTGTTTGAATCTGGCTTGTAGGATGTCCCAGGTAGGAATTTTCTTCTTTAATACACACCATAAGAATAATTTTGTTTTCTTAGGGCATTTTAATTTTTGCAAGGACTTAACCCACCAATCTGGCATGGCCCATCCTTTCTTTTTCATTAGGAAAGAGTACCCCATCTTTGGGGAGTAGACACCAGTTTCAGCATGAGCCCACACCAGTTTATCCGGACTGTCCTGTATCCTGACTTTTGATCTCTTTAACTCCTGAAGAAATCCCCGCCACTCGAATCCCCACCTGGGATCAATTCCTAACTCTTCTACTGATTTCCAAGCTTGTCCCCAGATGGTAGACCGGCCTGGATTTGCAATCTGATGTAGCCCATAAAGCCCTAATGTGTCAAGGTGAGCAACCAGATCAGGAGGCAGAGCGAAATAATCATTACATCCCACCCAAGGATCTCTTCCCACTCTAACATTTTCACCGTTTCCAACCTGCCAAGCCAAACCTTGTTCAATAACTTTGAAAGCCTCGACAGTGGCCTTCCATATCACCAAGAAATTCCTGCCTTTTTTGTTTGTGTTCCTTATCCACTCTTCCAGGGGTAAGGGATCAATATATTTTCGCTTTACAACTCTGGTCCATAGGTTCTCAGAAGTAATTAAGCGCCAGCCAGATTTAGCTGCTAAAGAGGTGCTAAAATGATAAAGGTTTTTTATGCCCCAGCCACCCCAATCTTTTGGCCTTGCTATTTTATCCCACGCCACCCAAGGAAGAACTGAATCCTCCTTTGATTCGGACCAAAGGAATCTGCTGCAAAGTTGTTTTATCTTGTGGAGAATTCCTTTTGGGATCCATGTCAAGGCTGCCCAGAACACTGGCATAGCCTGAAGAACTGATTTCACAAGTGTCAATCTTCCTGCCCGCGATAACCACTTAAAGCTCCAATTGGAAATTCTTTGTTCAATTTTTGACACCAGCCAGTTCCAGTCCTGCTTTCTATAAGCTTGGGGTTTTAACCAGCCCAGATATTTAAAAGGAAGATCCATCTTACAAGCCTCAAAAGGTAGGTGCGATACAATCAGACGTTCTTCCTGTCTGTTGAAGCCCTGCAAAATTAGCTGGGATTTCCTGGAATTTATTTGAAGTCCTGTTGCTTTCAATAATAAATCAAGAATACTTTTAAGTTCTATGATTTCATTTAAGGTCCCATTTGTAAATAGTAATATATCATCTACAAAAAGGAGATGGGTTATGAACAAATTTACAGCAACTTCCAAACCTTTAACCAAACCTGATCTCTTAGCATTTGAAATCAACCTGCTAAGAACTTCAGCAGCCAGAAGAAAAAGCAATGGAGAAAGGGGTCATCCTTGTCTCAATCCCCTTTGACTTCTGAAAAATTAGGAGGCGGCCCCGTTTATCAAGACTGCAAAACTTGCATTTGAGATACACCCCATAATCCAGCTTATGAAATCCACCTTGAAACCCAAATGTGTCAACAGCATCCTGAGATAAATCCAACTGATTCTGTCGTATGCTTTAGACAGGTCAATTTTTAGCACGGCCCTTTTGAGTTGGATTTTCTGATGCTGTGAATGGTTTCCTGTGCTACCCCTATCGCTCGTGAATTTGTCTGCCATCTAAAAATCCAAATTGTTCCGGAGAGATACATTTGGATAGAAACGGTTTCAGGCGGACCGCAATGGTTTTTGCAATAATTTTGTATATGCAATTACACAAAGAGATTGGCCTGAAATCCTCAAAAGACTCCGGGTCCTCCTTTTTTGGAATGAGAGCGATGAAGGTTGCATTAAAAGGAGAAAAAACCTCACCCTTTTTCCTTGATTCCTCCACCACATCCGTTAGCTCGTCTCCAATCAGCTCAAAGAAGTGAGTAAAAAGTTCTACAGTCCAGCCATTCGGACTCGGACTCTTGTCCTTTGCCATAGATTTTATAATGCTTTCTACTTCGTCCTTAGACACTTCTTAGAAAAGGTCTTCAGCCTCTTCTCTCTCCACAAACCGGGGGAAGGATTGAGATGTTCTAATGATTTCAGCTAAAGAGACCCCACCTGGATCTGAGAACAAAGATTTAAAGTGATTCTTCCCCATATTCGACAGAGCCTCAAAAGACGAGACATCTCTACCCTCAGGATCCTTTAGCTTCCAGATTGTATTTGCATTTTTCCGGCCTTTTGCATAGTTGTGAAAGAATTTTGTATTTTTGTCTCCTGCTTTCAGCCATATTTCCCTGCTTTTGAGTCTCCATTCTTCCTCTTTATCCAATAAAATTTTTGCTCTCAACTTCTCAAGAGTTACAATCCTCTCTTTGGACTCCTGAGTGGCGTAAGCATTTGCCTCAAGGGCACGGAGCTCATCGTCTATTTTATTCAAAGCCTCATTTTGTTTTTTCCTTCTGTCCGAGGCCCATTCAATGGTTTCTTGCTTTAACCTTTTAAGATTTTCCATGAAGAGGGCTCCTTTATTTTTAGAGCGGTCTCTTCTCAAGTGTCTCCACGATTTCCTGAACAGCTGGTTAAAAGACTCTTCTTGCAACCAGGAAGCATTGAATTTAAAAGGAGCTGCGGGTTTTGGGGGGGGTTTTGAGAGTTCTAAAAGGATGGGGAAATGATCAGAGTTCCCCCCTTCACCCACCCATTATTTGAACATCGGGACATTTGAAGCCATCAGGTCATTGATGAGAAACCGATCCAGCCTTTTTGCAATCCTCTCCTCCCCAGTTCTCCTATTCCTCCACGTAGGCTTGGCCTTTATAAAGTTTACGTCTGACAGCTTGTGGGAATGGAATAATTGAGTAAAAAAATCTGTAAGGGGATCAATTCTGGCTGAGGGCCCCCAAATCTTTGCAGCTCCAAGAGAGAAGTTTAGATCTCCTCCTATTAACAGATGTCTCCCTTTTAACAAATCTTTTGCCATGAGGGCATTCCAGAAAGCAGCCCTTGACTGACAGGGTCCATAGACATTTACTGTCAGAAAAGAGAAATCAAAATCAGGGACCAAAACCTCCATGCCTAGAACATTGGGCATTCCCCAATGACTCAAAATTTTCAGTCTACCATCCCTGCAACCGATGGCAAGACCGCCCGAATGGCCATCTGCATCAAGGGCTACGAAAGACCACCCCGGAAGGAGGGACCGAAGGACAGGTTCAATTTCTACCGCCCTACCAAGTGTTTCTTGTAGAAAGACCAGATCAGGCATGTAGCGAGAGACAAGTTCCTTTAAAGCCAGTTTTTTGGGCTTACTAGCTAAACCCCTACTGTTCCAAGAGAAACAGATCATTTTATAACCTCCTCAGGGGGTTTAGCTGCTCTAAGTTCCCCAGGGAAAACCATTTGCTTACCATCAGCCACATCTATAATTTCTTTGACTTGAGCTTTAGACAAGTTTGACTTTCTTCCCCTACCCTTTTTATGAGTTGATTTTGATGAAGAGGGGCCCAAACCACCCACAGGAACCTCCAAAACAGGGGGAGGGTCAGACTTCTTGCTCAATGATCTAAGGTTGTACGCGCAGGCAGGAGTGGATGCACCAGGGTCAGGGGTTTCTAAAGGGACATTTCCACGGCTCAGATCAATGGAGGGAATTTTATCAATTAATAGTTCAACATTTGAGGTGACATCATTGAGATTTGAAGCCAGAGGAGAATCCACAGAAGGAAACACAAAATTTGAATCGGCAGGAATGACAGATATATGAGGATCAGATTGCTTACCAGGAGAAATGTTTGTTGTGGCTTCAGAGGGTCCAACTGGAGGAATGACAGGATCGTTCTGCACTTCGGCTACAAAATTCAGATCTTCATTTGACTGGGGCAGGACTTCCTCCTCTTGTCCTTGAATCCCATCCATCAGCTTGCTTTCTGAGGTGTCCTTTGCCTCAACGATTGGCTCCTCCCTCATATTCCGCTCCCACTGTTCAACAAGTTTGTGAACCTTCCTTTTACGCCTCCCCAGGGGGAAATCTCTTGCCAGATGACCAAGCTCATGACATCTGTGACACCTGAAGGGTAACAGTTCATAATCCAACAATTGCTCAAAGACAAATCTCTATATTGCAGATTGATTGAGTCCACTAGTTCTTTGGGATTCAGGCGCACCAATATCCTCGCTACAACCCTTTCATGCGTATCAAGAAAAGATTTGTCAGCTTCCAAGAAAGTACCCAGCGAGTTCCCAATAGAGGAAAAGACTGAATCCACCCAAAGAAAAGGTGGGAGGCCAGGAGCCCTCACCCATACGGGAAACTCCTCTACCGTTTCCTTGGATGCATCGAAGAGCGGAGTCCACCTTTTGAAAAATACTGGGCGTTTCCCCATAGCCCAATTCCTTTCTTCAACCCATTCCATGGTTGTTTTGTTATCAAAACTAATCATAAACCACACTTTAGCCATAGTTGCAGTTTTGAAAGACCTTGCCGGTGTCTCCTTCCAGTGGCCTTCCGCCCATTGCTGCAAATATTTACCTGAGACCGCACGACCCCTTACCCGACCTACGAGCGTGCTCTCTGCCACCTTCAGAGCATCTTCAACGTGTACATCCATTCCTAGTAGCAAGTTCCCAGATAGGCTTCGCGCTTTTAAGGTTTTCGCCTTCTTTCTCTTGCCCCCAATCCTTTCGCGGTCCAAACCCTCCTCTCTGCCAAAGTCTGGGGCGTCTAATTCCTTCTGAGATCCAGGCACCGCACTCGCCGAAGCGAAGTCATTCTTTTCAGGATGAAAAAGGCCCGGAGCACTAGGTGGTGATCCTTCCTTGCCAGAGGGTATACTCCCCTTCGCTTCCGACCCCTCAGTGACCGGTTTTGGAGCAACATACCCTAGATTTGAAAACTTCCCAGCTTCGAATTCAAAACCCTTCTTTGCCGGATCGCCTGCTACCGAATCCTTTGAGAAAAGAGGTCTGAAGACTACCAAAGGGCCGCTTCTTTCCCCAACAGCTCTATCCTGGCCATGCAGACTACCAGATGTGTTCCAAAAACCCTGCCTGGCATTGCAATTTATGATGTCTTCAAGGCCGCCCGACGGACAAAAAACCTTTGATGGGGAACAAATCTTTCCCGCTGGGGTGCTCTTCTCAGGCTGTGGGTATTCCTTCTCACAAGCGTCTGAAAACCCTGTGCAGACCCCAAATTTGCCCAGCGCACCCATCGAAAACGAACTCTGCCCAAAAATTAAATTGCTGCTCCGCGGACCACCGGCTAAACAAATGACTGGTTCAAAGGATATACCCTGTCCAAAAAACTCATCTAAGTTCTGCTCATTAACATCCTTGCCCCAAACCGAGAGGATGTCTTCTGGGGCTGGGTCTAAGTCCACCGCCTCATTGTGGAAACCCATGGTAACTCTACTATGGTAAAAGCCTGACACCTCACAGGTTCCTGTTCCGACGAAATCGCTCCAAACAAAACGACGGTGGTAAAACGACAGGGTGTTATGGTAAAAACTTCAAACAAAACCGTCTTGGAACGCTGATACAGTGTTTAACCTTTCAGGAAAGAAGTCGGGAAGCAAACCGCTGCGCGAAAAACAAAACCTCCAAAACGAAACCGGACTGGGACAAAAAGAAATCGCCTGACTGACAGCTGCTAGGGTACCTCAAAGACGCGTAGACCCTGAGAAGCTGCCATCCGTCCACCCCGTACCTGCTAGTCAGCGAAAAGGAATGGTCAAAAATACCATAATATTTTACATAACACATTTTATATTATTTATTTAATGTATATTAAATAATCATAAATAAAAATAATATATTAAAGACCATAAGAGGTATCCCACTCACCTCGCTCACAACGTAAACATGTAAATGGGATACTTATATTTGTTTACCCAAATTTCTGATTCATTTTATATTTTATCCAGTTATGGTTTATATAACATGTGAAAGATTATGGACGAAGGTGATATTTTACTTGTCACTGGCAAATTTGGAAGGGAAGTTTTGATATAAATTTTAATAATATTTTTTAAGGGTTTTTAATGTTTTTTTATTTATTTAAAAATGAATAAAATATTTAATAAATAAATAAAGTGATGTTAATAAAAAATTTATTGGCAACAATGTTGTTTGGTTGGTATTGATGTCAATTTTTATATGTGTTTTGGCATGGTTTATTGGTGTATCATGATCATAAGTGTGTTGTTATTATTGTAGATGGCTAAAACTATATATTCTAGTGTGATGATGATGTTTTATTGAGGATATGTTACAGATCCCGGTGAAGATTCTTGAGAAAATAAAACCACGGGCAATTGCAAGGGGTTTTCCCATGGTATTTGATGTGGTCATCAAGAGAAGTGGTGTGTAATTAATGATTTATATAGTGTATCTCGATGAGGGAGAAATTAGCATAAATATGATATGCAATTGTTAGAGTTTAGTTGAGCTATAGTGCATAATGAAGTTGTTTGTATATTTGTAGTAGTGAGTGACAATTAGAGAGGTTGAGATTGTGTTGCAAAGGGAGTTGACTTATTTATGTTTCAAAGTTCATTTGTTTGCTTTGGGTTCCAACCTTAAAATGAATGAAAATGTGGCATTGAGAATTTGAGGAGGATGGGACCTTCGACAAGTGGTGGCATGCCAAGATAGGAGTAGTGACTCCTTGCTGGTAGTGGCAAGCAACCAGTGGATAGGGAGTTGGGGCTTCATAGTTGGTGGTGGCCAACAAACTGTTGTAGAGGAGTAGTGGCTCTTAGCTAGTTGGGGCTAGAATTTGTAAAACAAATTGATTGATAATAAAACAAAGAGAAGTAACACAACAATAACAAGGTGGTTTTCTCCCCCGTGAGGGTTTCCACCATATATCTTTGTGTCCTATGTGTATGCTTGATATGATGTCTATGTTGATTGTTTAGTGTGGTTTACATGATAAAAAATATTGATGATATTTTGTGTAATGTTTGACTAATTATTTGACAAAAAGTTTTTAAATTATTATATTTTTTTCACTACCGATTCACCCCCCCCCTTTCCCCCACCCCACTCTCAGTAGTGATTTGATTCTAAAAATCAATATCAGAGAAGGTGCCTTCTATTGTGACTTAATCGCTGGAAGGTGGATATGGGAAAATCATGGGTTATAAAAGTGCCCTTTTGCTTAGTCCTGCAAATTTTCAAGAATGGAGAGAGAAGGTGAAATCCCAATTATCCGCACTTGGATCTAAAGTATGGAATGCAACAATGAATGGTTATGATGAAGAACCCCCTACAAACAAGTCCAACAATGGAATGCCAAGTTTACAATTTATGAAAATCTTCATAATCCGGATCTTGAGAAAGTCGTGGATCTCAAGTGTGCAAAGGAGAATTGGGAAAGGTTACAGGCCCTACATGAAGGAGAAACCATTACTAATGGCGGAGAAAAGGAAGAAGAAGAATAAGCCAAATGAAATTTTCTCTCCCAGCATCAAAGTGGTATATTTTCAAGAAGAGAGAGAGGCTAGATATCAATCTCAACTTAACTCCACATTAGCTGAAATAGAAAAGCTCTCTACAAAAATAGAGATCTAAAAAAGCTTCTTCAAATACTTGAAGAAAAAGTGTAAGATTTTAAAGAAGAAATTATTAGTTTGAAAACTCAAATAGAACAAGGAAGGAGGATTGAAGAAGGAATGAGAAAGTATTTTAAAGAAAAGGAAAATGATTGTGAAAGATTAGAAGTTGAGGTTGTTTATATGAGAATCAATTTAGAGAAGAAGAACAATCAGGTGGAAGGAGAATCTAGATCTAAGGCGACATCCAAAAGGACTTTCAAATAAAATGATTCTAACAAGAAAGGGGACCAACAATTACATCAATATCGAAGAAGAGAGTTAAGAAAATAATTATCAATTAGAAGATCTTTCACTTCATCATCAAAGGATATAAAGTGCCTCACTTGCCATAGTTTTTGACATATAGTAGTTGATCATAAACAAAGAACAATCAATTTATATCAGTCGAACAGGCAGTTGAAGTTGGAGCAGAAAAGGAAGCCTTCTCAACCTAGCAATGAAGGAAGATCATCATCAACCATCAAGTATAAAAATTCCTTTTATGGTCACTTATTACTTATGAAATGTTTTTAGGCACAAGGCTGTTGCATGCAGGACTAATGCAAAGAAGAAAAACAATAGAATGCAGATCAACAAAAGATCTGAGCCTTTTCCACCATTCCTTGGTCACATTAAATGTTTTACATGAGACAATCTTGGCCATCTAACCAAAGATTGCAAGATGCCTAATTTCGTTATGTGATCCAATAAAAAAGAGAAGCTTAATCAAAGAATATTAAAAAGAAAGTCTATAAGCGTAGTCCTTAGAATAAAAAGCAACACATTACATATTAGGGTTTGAGAGAGGAAGGAACACCAAGAGACCTTAATGAATATTTGAAGCCAATTAGGTCTTAGGGGGAGCATGTAAAATAAAGTGCATGAGTTCAAGAGGCTCCTCAAAGAATAGGAAGTTTTTCTTATCATTTTATTGTCTCGATGTAAAACTTTTGTCTTGGTTTTAATATGTCATTTTATCATGTCCTCAAAAGGTACTCTGATGGCTTTATTGTTGATGTAATCATTATTTTTTATGTGGCTCAAATTGATGCTTGAAGTGAAGCCCCAATCTCTATTTGAATACTCCTTTATGACTCTATGAGCAAGTGTGCAAACCCATGATCTAATTTAAAAGTGTTTCAATTAATGGATATGGTCCAAATCCTCCAACTAGGTGTAGTGAAACTAGATTAATAAGTTGTTGATTTAGTCTGTGCATTTTGAGCACTTGTGGGATAAAAGATAGGATATTGCCATGCTAGTATGTTGTACCTGCAATGCAATCAGTGTAAGGAATGGTTAGATATTTGAAGACAAAAAGAATATAGAATGTATATGGATTGAACAAGTCCATGGATTGGTTTTAAATGTTATTTTTGAGAAATTGGTTTAAAATTTTACTATGCCAAGGTTTTGAGGTAGTGGGCATTCAGGTTGGATGCTTGAATGCATTGAATTGGTTCAAATATGTACATAGTTTGTCTTATTCATATCAAACAAACATTTTCTCAGTACATAAAGAATTCAACTGTGGGTTGATTTCCATTGAGGAACAATCTAGTCATACAAAAAAGAGGAAGATGTGATGGGCATTTAACTTGACATTTGTGATGTATTTCATTTCTTATCTGAACTAGAGTGATCAAAGGAAATTGGGAGGGATTCATGTTTGATATGTTATTTTCATGTTGTGAAAATCATCCAATGAATAAGTCGGATCTTCAAGGGCATGACGGAAAATAATGAAAGTTTGATTTGGTATTTTCGGCACTTAATCTTGTTCAAAATGGTGATTAGTTCTTGTTATCTTGACTAGATCTGGTTTCAAGTTGGTGCAACAATGTAGTGGAGTGCATTAACTATCTAATCTAATCAGAATGTGAACATGTTAATCATCTAGTTGTTATGCCATGAATATTTGGTTTAATCTGGGTGTTATGGTTGAGTTGTCACCAAAAGAGAGTGGATTGCCTTAATATCGATCTATTCATGAGAGTGTTGGTTTTTGGATGTGCATGGATCTAGTTAAAGAGTGAAACAGTTTCAATGTTTGATTTAGTCCCTCATATAGTGGATCGATTTAGTTATGTTGATTTAGTCACACATTAACTAGATCTGGTGACCAAATCATTATAGATGGCATGAATGCATTAACTATTTGGTAATGGTGGATCTAGTGTGTTAATTAGTCGTTGATGGGGTCTAAATTGATCCTTTGGGAAAATCAATTTTAAATAATGGTGTTATGTATCGATTAGAGGGTTGGAAATTAAAAACATTACCTATAGAATGAACATGGATAGAGAATGTGTTTTTTGATGTTGTAGAATGAGTGACTAAAGATAGTGTGATGGCAGTGAGATCATTGCTAGAGGTTATGCACATGTAAAGTGTGTTTGGATAGTGTATGGTAGATGTTAGAGCGCACATGACAAAGAATTGTGTTCGCCTAGATCAGTCACTCGATACGTCTACGTCATCGAAGCCAACACTTACTATATACACAAGTAGAAAAACCTTCTAATTAATGAGTCTCGGGTTCTGCGTATATCAGCATGGGTTGATGATTATGTTAGAGTTGTAATAAATCTATGAAGTTTTGTTAGGGTAAAGTAGTAAAGCATGTTGTCTACTTGACATAGCTTCCACAGGGAAAGTCCCAACATACTCAGGGAAGGTTCGTGTTTGTTTTTTTTTTCACGAACATTTTTGTAGGGTTTTGCATCATCTCTAGCAATGGCCTCTACGAATATTAAGTCAGTTTCATAGAATGGCATCAAAAGTACATAGGGAAAGTAAAGAAAGAAGTTTTGTATTGAGAGTATGTATGTTGTTGTTGTCATAAGGAGAGTATGTGTTGCATGAATGAGAATAGTATGCTTCTGTGTGGTGAGTTTCTTGGTGTGAGAGCTTGATAATATTGTCTTGTTGGGTTGTTTCTAAAAACCCCACTCTATTGTATTATCATACAGGTGGAAATGCATAGGAATTATGCAAAACCTTAGCTCTCACAGCTAGCCAGCTCTCAGTACAATCCTCACAGATGCTCACAGGTAATCAAGGCTTCTAACCAACCTTCCTCTCTACCCTCCAAGCTCCTATTTCCTTGCATTGTTTCTCCTAGGTGATCCTCCTGTTACCAAGTGGAAAACTCTCAACCAAGTGGAACATTGATCCTCCAAAACTGCGCAATCCTCAAGGATTAATTCCTTGACTGCATGCATTGGTTTTATCCACATGCAGCTGATAGTATACTGTCCTTGAACATTAATCTCAACTGGGTTTTTCTCATAATAGACATTCATGAGTTTCTGATGAGGGAATCTTCAATTAACTGGAGTAGCACTAGTTGGATGCATGCATGCATCAACTAACTGTTAACTCACTTTTAGTCCCTCAAATATTTTGGAACTAATTTAAATGGACTTAACTTAGTAAAATGAGATAACTAATTACAACTCAAATATAACTCAATCTTATCTCCTTAATTTAAGGGATAACTCAATCTTATCTCCTTAATTCAAGGGATAACTCTTGCATGACTTCATAAAGACTTCTAACTTGAATTTCTCCACTAATTAATTCAAAATGAATTAATTAATTATTTCCAAGTAGTTGTTAAGACTAAATTCAATTTTAATTCACAATTTAATTTAAGGACAAATTAAATTGCAATATTCTTGTTGCCACATTTCAATGCTCCCTCTCAACAAGAAAGGGATTATCTTCCACCCTGATCCTGTCTCTATGGAACTCGAATTTACACTTTGACAATGCCTTTGCCAAAATGTCAGCATCTTGCTCCTCTGTCAAAATATACTGCAACAACATGATCCTCCTCGCTACACAGTCTGCAGCTTGCTTTACCTTGTAAAGCCAATGGGAACTCACAACTGACTTGTTCTTTGGTCTCGGAACCACGTCCCAAACACTGTTACAAATTATGGATTCATGCTCCACCATAGCATCAACCCAAATCAGCTACTACACTGCTTCCTCAAAGGAAGATGCCTTGGTCTCAACACATTCCCCAGCAAGGGTCATGTATCCAGTGTACCTCTCAGGTGACCTCCTCTGCCTGCGCTGAGAAGATGGTGCTCCCACATTCTCTCTTGCATCCTTCAACAATATGTTAGATTCTCTTGTGCGCTTTCATCCATATCTAAAAGACTCTGCTTGAGTGGATGTCTCCACTCTTGGAACCTCTGCATGCGGCTGCTCTGCATCAGTCTGAGGCTCCTCCTCCTTAGGAACCAACAGTTCCTCCACAGCCTATAGTTGGAGCTCCCTCTCAAGGGAAACTCGCATGGCCTTCTGCTCATCAAACTTGATATCTCTGCAAACCACTATCCTCCAACTGGTAGGCAAGTACACCCGATAATTGTAAGGCATATCAGTGTACCCCACAAGTATCCCCAACTCTGCTATTAGCTCAAGCTTCTTCTGTGCATCCTTTGTCACATGGAAATATACTAATGAACCAAAGATCCTGAAGTGACCCATATCTGGTCTCTTACCGGAGAAAGCTTCCTCTGGTGTCATCATCCCAAATATGCGATGCGGGCTTCTATTCTGCAAATAGACCGCTGTGTTGCATGCCTCAACCCACAAGTGAAGTGGTAGGGCTTGGTCATGCAACATTTCCCTCGATGCCCCTACAATAATTCTGTTCTTCCTCTCGGCCACCCCATTCTGCTGTGGGTTATGAGGTGATGTCAGCTCTCATTTAATTCCTTCTGCTACACATAAGTCCTTAAACTCTTGAGAGACATATTCTCCACTATTGTCACTTCTCAAGTCCTTGATCTTCTTCCCTGACTCTTTCTCGACCAAAGCTTTGAACTCACAAAACTTTGTGAAGGTTTGGTCCTTCTTCTGCATGAAATAAATCCAACATTTACGAGAATAGTCATCAACGAAAATCACAAAATACCTTTTCTTTGTTGTGGATGCCGTCGAGAATGGTCCACACACATCAGTATGAACTCACTCTAAGATAGCCTTTGCTGGACTGTCTCGATCATGAAAGGAATACTTGGTGTACTTTCCCAAGGTACAACCTTTGCATGTGTCCAATTGTTCAATTTTACCTTTGGGAACTCCTGTAGATATATGTTGCATTATCTTCAAAACCCCATGATTTAAATGGCGCAACCACCTGTGCCACAACTTGCCCATGTCTTGGATTTGCACCAATTCTACTTTCATACTCAATGCTGCACAATCATCTACCTCTAGTTTATAGAGATTTTCACCCGAATCCCTATCCTCTTGGTCTAACCTGTGTCTATGTGTCTTAGGAACACCTTTCGTTTACTGAAGACAACATCGTAGCCTTTGTCCTCCAACATCATGAATGATACAAAGTTCTTCTTTAGTCCAAGCACATACATCACATTTGTGAAGGTGAGAGGAGCACCATGCTCCCTCTGAAAAGCAACTGTGCCCACTCCTGAAACACTATACCTTCCGTTGTCACCCATATCTATGTGCATCTTGAGTTCTTTCTCCTCCAAGGCACTGAATAAACTTTTATCACCGATCATGTGAAATGAGGCTCCACTGTCAATATACCAAACACAACCCATCATCGACGACACCATGCATGCAATGAGGGTAAAGTCCATTTCAAACTGAGAGGCTAATGCCTCACCTTCTGATCCTTTCAAGGATCCCTTCTTGGACTTCTTCGATGGGCAATTAGTTGCATAATGTCCCATCTCATGACAATTAAAGCATCTTACTTTATACATGTCACCCTTCTTCCCTCCATGAGAAGAACCATAGAATGACATTGGCTAACCTTGAAGTATGATATGAATTCGATTTGCACCTACAACCCCAAACTTCAAACTTCGAATTCTCTTCTCTGTATAATATTCAAAGCTCTAATACCATGTAGAAATTCTCTACCAATCTCGCTCTTCTGAGACCATGTAGAAAATATGTTGTAGGTTAACCCAATAATGCAATATAAATCAAAGCAGAATACTATAACCTACTTCTACTATCAATTTGTGGAAGCTTAAATATCGAGCTAAACAATATAACAAGAAGAAGAAGAACCAATGCATAATACACATGAAAATACTTTTGGGAAAGCCTCAGCTAAAAACCCCACTCTATTGTATTATCATTCAAGTGGAAATACATAGAATTATACAAAGCCTTAGCTCTCACAGCTATCCAGCTCTCAGTACAATCCTCATAGATGCTCACAGGAAATCAACGCTTCTCACCAGCCTTCCTCTCTGCCCTCCAAGCTCATATTTCCTTGCGATGTTTCTCCTGGGTGATCCTCCTGTTACCAAGTGGAAAAATCTCAACCAAGTGGAACATTGATCCTCCAAAACTGCGCAATCCTCAAAGATTAATTCCTTGACTACATGCATTGGTTTTATCCACATGCAACTGATAGTACATTGTCCTTGAACATTAATCTCAACTAGCTCTTTCTCATAATAGACATGCATGAGTTTCTACTGAGGGAATCTTCAGTTAATTGGAGTAGCACTAGTTGGATGCCTGCATGCATCAACTGATTGTTAACTCACTTTTAGTTCCTCAAACAGTTTGGAACTAATTTAACTAGACTTAACTTAGTAAACTGAGTTAACTAATTACAACTCAAATATAACTCAATCTTATCTCCTTAATTTAAGGGATAACTCAATCTTGTCTCCTTAATTCAAGGGATAACTCTTGCATGACTTCAAAAAGACTTCTAACTTAAATTTCTCCAACTAATTAATTCAAAATGAATTAATTAATTATTTCAAGTAGCTGTTAAGACTAAAATCAATTTTAATTCACAATTTAATTCAAGGAAAAATTAAATTGGAATATTCTTGTTGCCACATTTCAACATAAATCCTCCTTGCGATATCCTCAATCAAGTCCTATCCTCGGATGAAGCTATTTGAGAGATCATGTGTTTTGAAGAGAGAGCTTGGGAGGACTCTCACCATTGTGTCTCGATATTTGATTCAGGCACGATGCCCATTCAAATCCTGTCGTTTGACACACCTAAAATCATTCCCTCACCTTATATGACTATCCAAACTTTGGATTCAGAAGGGAACATGGGCAATCTTTCCAAGGCACTTCTCATCGACATTTCAGTTAAGATAGGGATCATGGAAAATATACAGATTGGAGCCAATTGCAATCTTGAGGACATTGCAAGCTTCACCTACCCTTCTAAGGACTGTCGCGATATTTTCCCTTGGTCTTATGAGGAAATACATGGCATATACCCTTCTATTGTCAAGCATGAGACCAAGAAAGGTCAAGCATTATTTTTATGGTATTTTCCTTGCTCGTTAATCTGAAAAAACCTCGAATCTCCTTCTTTGGGATTGTTAAACTACCACGAAGAAAGTCAAGCATTCTTTTTATGGTATTTTTCTTGCTCGTTAATCTGAAAAACCTTGAGTCTCCTTCTTCGATCTCATTAAACTACTACAAAGAAGATATGAGCATGATCTTTTTTGGGACATTTTCTTGCTCTTGAACTGAAAAATCCTCGAGTTTTTCATTGTCGTGCTCATTAAACACCTACGATGACGGTTTGAGAAACTTTTTTTTGCTCTTTTTCTAGCTCACTAAATTGAAAAAGTTTGATACTTTTTAGGCACTTTTTTTCTCGCTCATAAAACTAAAAAAACCTTGAGTTCCTTCTTCAGGCTCATTAAAACCTTATGAAAAAGTTCTGAGCATTCTTTTCAGGAACTTTTCTCGCTCATTAAATCGAAAAAACCCTAAGTTTTCATCACTAGGCTCGTTAAAAATTTACAACGACAACATGAGCACTTTCTTTTTTGGGACTATTTCTTGCTCTTAATTCGAAAAATCCCTGATTTTTTCCCTTCTTCGAGCTCGTTAAATCTACGAAGAAGGAATGACACCTCTTTTTTCTTTCTCACTAAACTGAAAAAGATGCTTCGAGTTTTCTTCATTTGACTCGTTAAAATTCGATGAAGGTATATTGATTTTGTCGTCGCGTGACTCATTAAAATTTCACAACGAATATCGAGTTTAGTCTATCTCCTCATCCTCGTAACAAAATGAGGCAAACATCTATTGAGAATAGGTTTCTCTTTATTTGGACTCGGTAGATTAACTCACGGAAAAGGAACCATTCTAGGTATACTATTAAACCTTTGTCACACCCGGTTAACAACTATGACAAAGGGACCACCTTGGAGTCATTCTTTATGATCTTTTCAAACTCTCGAAATATGAAAAGACCATCGAGTTCTCGTCTGGACTCATTAAATTACAGAGATGAGGCATAGAGTCGCTCTTTTTATGATCCTTTTCAGACTCTTAAAACATGAAAAGATTGATGAGTTTGCCTGTTTGGACTCATTAAAATAATCAGATAGGGCATAGAGTCACTCTTTTTACTATCCTTTTCAGACTCTTAAAATATGAAAAGATCGATGAGTTTACCTATCTGGACTCACTAAAATAATCAAACAGGGAAAGTGGACAATACAATCATCTTCGGTATTTTGAAATGAGATTTTGGCAACAATCGCTCCCTTGAACATGACACTCCCTCAAATAAATATTCCTTGTGACGGACTCTCAATATGAACCTTACCATCCTACGAGTTTAGCCTATATACCCCGATGTTCTTGCATCTCTGTATCCTAACACTCTTTGGTGTTCAAGAGTCTAGTGCTACATGGTTAAAACCATTGTCATGCCTTCTTTTATTCAAGGGAAAACCTTTATCTTTTGTTTCCTCCATCAAACCATCAAGCATACCCTTTCATCATGCCCTCTGTCACTTTGACCCAATGCTCAAAAGATTCCTCAAAAAAAAATCATTCTTGTCTCGTTTCGTGTCGACTGATGTAGGGCACATTATTGCCTACCTTTCGACAGGTCTCTTCCTATCAACTTCAACACTCTATCTAGGAAGAAGACCCAGAAACTTTTTAGTGCCTTGGTACTTGCAGACATCAGTGGTAGGTTACCTTGTGTTTGGCAAGGGGTTTTCACTATTGGCTCCTGGTTAAATGATTCTACGAGTGTTCGATGACAAAAAACATTATTCAAAATAGCTAGATTGTACTGGCATCTTGGAGACCATCACCATTATCAATGGCCATCCTCGCGTCTATTAATAGTCTCCATTATTGACTAGTTATCATATTATTTTGTGCATGTTCAACTTCAACGTCTTTATTCACATGTATCGATCTATGTTGTTGCGGTGAAGCAGAAATCAAGAGCTTAGGTAGAGGCTTGCATCACTCGGCCTTATTTTCTCTCCCAAGTTGCATTTATTGCTTTTTGGAGACAGCTCATCAGAATGATCCTATTATGACACATCATCCGCATTGTGCTTATCAGCGGCCAAACTCGTCATATCTCTTTATTGAGAAAATCACTCTGACATTGCTACTGAGCATAGGAATGCTCGACTCAGGACATGATTTTAGTTGCTTTTATATATGTGTTGTATCAAGTTTCTCATACCACTCGAAGCTCCGATCCTCTCTCTCTTTTTTCCAAATAAAAGAACAGTTAGATATAAAGTATTTTGGCCATCGTTGCAGCCTCTGATCTCACACTTTAGGGGGCATTTTTTATATAGGAAAATTAATCCTCATCAGCTCAGAGGCGAAAGACATGACGACTGAAGGATTGACCAACTTCACAAGCCCTGTTGTCAAATTAACGTTGTCTAGACACTAGTAACCTGCTTTATAAAGCTTCTTAGCAAGCCTAAGGGTGTGTTAGTGCCTAGGGTAACTCTACTTGTTACCTCGGGAAGAGCGTTAGTGACCCTACATCAATTTCTATGGGTCAAAGGAGTGAGTTGATTGAGAAATATCCCGAGATTCTCTCCTATGTCAGCTCACAAAAGAAAGGAAGCATTACAAATCGACCTGTTTGAGGGAATTACTAATTCCTAATGGAGTCTACAAATGGGAAAGAGCACAAAAGCATGGCAACATCACTTCTCTTGCCTAATGGAACTCATGAAGGACTTGGCAACCCTATCCTTACATGTTATATATGCAAGGCTAGGGCTATTGTGAAACAGGTTGAATCATTTGAAAGGATTGCCTATTTCACTTTCGAGTAGAGTCTCAAACTAAGGCATTACAAGAGGTTAAGAAGGGAGAGAGAGAGAGAGGAATTTGAGGGGTAAGGGGAGGCTGATACAACAGATAGTTGTAATCACTCTTTCTACATCAATATAAAACTGCAATCGTTTTTCCCACTCCGTGATGTTGGTAGTATAACTTGTTTATATGTTTATTCATTATCTTTTAGCATGAGTGGCTTAGTTACATGCAACTAGGTATATTTTATATGCTCATGCATTGTTTATCAAGGTTTTATGTTGTGATATTACTCTTGTCTTTTCTATGTGCAGGTTTTGATCTGGAGTCGACTCAAGGGTCTTCCACCTACCTGCATTGCACTCTCCAACACCACACCGAGACTCGAGGTAATAAGTCCTTCTCGATTTCATATTCATTTGTTAAACATAGATATGCATGTATCTTTGTGACAACTACAGCTAATCTTATAGTCTACTAAGGATCCTGGGAAGATCCTTGAGGGTTTCTACATCATCCAAACAGCCGTGCATTAATCTGTATAGCAGACAATTTTCAACATTTTTTAATAATGACGTTAAAGATATATTATCATGACTCTGAAAAACTTTAAATTTCTAGCGTTTTCAATCATGACATTAAAGATAAAATATCAAGTCTTTGAAAAATCTTAAAATTCCAACAATTTTTAGTCATGGTGCTAAAGAAAAAATACTTATCATTGTTTTCAACCATAGCATTAAAGATAAAATATCATGGCTTAGAAAAACATTAAAATCTTGACAATTTTTCAACCATGGAATTAAAACCAAAGATTATGACTATAAAAAAACCTTAAGTTTTCAACATATTTCAAGCATGACATTATGTAAAAAATATATGACTAAAAAAATTTTAAAATTAACACTTGAATGAAACAATTATTATACCAAGAGTAATTTATTTTTTAAATTTAAATGTATAGCGTTTTAAAATCTTAGCCTAAGACAACTTGATACATTGCAACAAAAATTTTAAAATCAACTATCAAATTGCACATAAAGGGATCAGGTTGCTAGTTAAGCATCAACATTGACCCTGCAGAAAAATAAAATAAATTAAAAATAAAATAAAAAACAAAAAAACCAAAAAAATAATATATATATATATATATAATTATATTTATATTAATAATATATAATTTAATATAATTATATATTATTAGTATAGTATAGGATGGAACCGGCACGCTCTGCAGCTAACCGCGAGGGTTTCGATTAGGGCTCTCTGAAACCCTACCTTTTCAGCCTGCAGACCACTCTCAACAATTGTTTTGACCTGCCTACCTGGCCCGACTTTTCAGGTTACAACTGTCGTTTTCAACATGGAGCTGGTTACTGTCGGTGATGTTATGGACACGGAGGAGGAAATTGATTTTACCGAAGACCCGCTCTCCTCTCAGGTTATTTTCGGCCTCCCATCCTTCGCATCGTCGTCTGCTGGTTCTGGCCCTCTGCAATCCGGGTCTCACCTTTCCCCGGCAGTCTCTATCCCGGTCCCCCCCCCTCTTGTTTACCTGAAGGCGCTGTCCCCTCTGAATCCGCTGGTCTGGACCTTCCCCCTCTATCCTCGGGGACCCTCCGCTTCTTATCATCGGTTATCCCTCCATCGCCTCCCTTTGACTCGCGTCCCCTGTCATCCTCCATCCCGGCTCCACCCTCTTCGGGTCCGCCTCTTCCATCGACGGCTGGTTTTTCTGCGCTTCTCCATTCTCCCTCGGGATGTTTTGAAACCCCCGTTGTCAAAGTCAGCTCTTCTAGGTCGAATCCACAAGACTGCTCCCTGGATCCCTTGGTCAATCACCCTTCTGCGCCGCGCACGGGGAAAAAAAGAACAAAGTGCGTCAAATCCACTTCTAAGGACATCTCTATTCGGTTCGGAGAGACCACGGCCATAGGAGAGGCAGCAAATATGGCAAATACTATCCTTGTGGGTCATGTCTGAGGGCGAGCTTACTCTGCGACCCGGTTAACTCAGTGGGTGAAAGAGATCTGGGGTGGGGTTCTGAAAGAACTCCCTGAAGTTCATGTACTCCCTCGCGGCTGGTTTGCTCTTCATTTTGCAAAGGAAAATTATACGGATCTTGTCTTGGCCAAATTCTGGCATATAGAGATGGCGCCGGTGCTGCTAAAGTGTTGGAGTCCTCTATTCGACCCCGAGCGAGAACAGATTGGAGTTGGGCCATTATGGGTGCGACTGCCTGGTCTCCCCCTCCAATACTGGAACGAAGAAGTCTTCATCCGCATTGGAAATGCTCTGGGAACATATCTCGACCACGACCGCACTTTCGTGGAATCTAGGAATAGAACGCTCGCTCGGATTCTGGTTCACCTAGATACCCGCAAAGGCCTGGAGGAAAAGATCACTCTTCATTGGGGCAGATTCACTCGAGTTCAGATTCTTGATTACGAAGGCGTTCCTTTCAGATGCCGACGTTGCCATAGGGTTGGGCATGTCTTCAAGGATTGCCCGCTCAACCAGAGGCCCGCTGATGCACCAGAGTCCACCATCCATCCTCTGAGATCCATCTCTCCGGCTGCTCAACACGCTCTGACCACAAGCATTCCCACATGTGCTACTCCTCAGGCACTGGGTGTTACTCTTGGTCGTGCCACAGCTCCGGTCACCAGATCTCGGGCAGCCTCAGCATCAGCATCTGCAGCCCCACCGGGTAATTCTCTCTATCCTCCATTGTCTAATTTCTCTTCGACTTCATCATTTACTCCATCATTGTCTGCTGCATTTTGTTCGACGCCATCCTCCTCTGTCATTGCCCCTGCTGCTACTTCCACACAACCGCCCCTATCACCTGCATCTTCCCCCTCATCTTCCAGGGGCTCAAAACACTCTTACTTTCTGTGCCCTCGCACTCACTCTCAGGGATCTCATCCTATTATTACTGGCTTGTGTATCTTAACACCTGGGCTGTCCTCTCTGCCTACTCGAGGGAGAAAATCTGATCTTACCAAGGTTATCAGAAGAGCGGGGGCAGAGGTAGCTTCTGGGCGTCAATCCACTATTGATGGGGTACTTATAGCAATGAACACCCCTGGCCACCCTCCCCCATGAAGTGTCTCTCCTTCATCTGCAGAGGCCTGGCTAGTGCCTCAAAGAAACTAGCCCTCAAGAGATTGATTGAATCCTCTCCTATCGATATTATTCTTCTCCAAGAAACTCTTAGACCTGCAGACTCCATATCGGCCTCTCTATCAACTATCATCCCCGGTTAGCAGTTCTCGGCCATGGACTCCTCTGGTAGATCGGGTGGCTTAGCAATAGGATATAATCCTGTATCCATAAGGGCCCAAGGTACTTGGGGGGGTCCAGGCTTTCTGGGGCTCGATCTATTCTCTGCAGACTTGGGCACCACCCTCAGGGTTATTAACATTTATGGGCCGTGTCATCAACGTGAAACCCTCTGGAACAACCTCCTGGGCCTATCCATTCTATCAGCAGAAAACTTAATTATTGGGGGGGATCTAAACTTTTCATTGGGCTACGGTGAATCATGGGGAGCCTCGGCACAAATTGACCCTATCTCTGCATATATGACTGACCTTTTGGAACGTCATGACCTGAGTGATGTCCCCATGATAAAACCTCTTCCCACCTGGAGGAACAGAAGAATCGGTGATGCCGCCCTAGCTCGTAGACTTGATAGATTCATGATGAAAGGATATCTGCTACAAAGGCTTCATCACTACAAGCAATGGGTGGGATCTGGCGGCATATCAGATCACCATCCTATTTATCTAGAAATAAATGGCCCCAATAAAAAACCTAAAGCACCTTACAAGTTCAATCATGGTTGGTTACAGGATCCCTCCTATATCAAACTTGTAAAGGACTTCTGGCCTCTCCATCCGATAGATAGAGCTGACTCTCTGGCTAAGGGCTTTTGCACGAATCTATCGCAGCTCAAGGATCTCACTATCGAATGGGCCAGAAATAAGCACAGGCAGGAGAACTCAGCTCTCATGCACATTGAAGCTAAGCTCACCTCTCTCATAGATGAAAGAGGTTTGGGTTTCTCATCGGAGGCAGAAAAATCTCATTTAGTGGAGCTGGAAAATCAGAAGCGAAAAATCCTTAGGGAGAGGGAAGAATCTACTCAACTGTGTAGTAGAGCAATCTGGCTTAAGGCTGGAGATGACAACTCTCGCTTCTTTCACAATTATGCCAAGGGCAGAAAAGTCAACAATACTATATGGAATCTCCCTATGCTCGATGGTGGAGTGGCTGATACATTCAATAAGCTCTCTCAGATGGGATCATCCCACTTCAGGAATTTATACAAGCAACCTCCGGGTTCCAACATTGCAGATATCATCAACATTGCTGGACATTTCCCCAGGTTTGTAAACGAGGAAGTAGCAGAGAATCTTTTTGATCCGGTGACCCCTGAAGAACTGGAATCCACCATTAAATGGTTTAAGAAGGAGCGTAGCCCGGGGCCGGATGGATGGACCATCGAATTCTACATTGCATTTTATGAGGTGATCAGTCAGGACCTTCTTCGGGTAGTAGAGGAATGTAGGATGACAGGATCCCTGTATAATGCTATCAACTCCACTTTCATTGCTCTGATACCTAAATCTGATTCTCCCTCTTCTTTTGATGAATATCGTCCCATCTCACTCTGCAATGTTCTCTATAAGATCATCTCAAAAATCATTGCTAATCGTATTCGCCCCATACTGTCTCGCCACATAGCCCCTCATCAATTTGCCTTCTTGGAACACCGCCAGATTCATGAAGCTATTGGGGTTGCACATGAGGCTTTCCACTCTATCTCGACAAAGCACCATAAAGCCATCATCTTAAAAATTGACCTTGCTAAAGCTTTTGATCGGGTCAGCTGGCTCTATATCAAAATGCTCCTCATACATTTGGGCTTCCCTCACCAATTTATCACTTGGATCATGGCTTGCATTACCATTCCCTCCTTCAGTGTGTTGATTAATGGATCTGCATCCCAGTTCTTCCACTCTGAACGTGGTCTCAGACAAGGGTGCCCCCTATCTCCCCTTCTCTTCCTCATTTTCATGGATGGCCTTAGTCGTCTTATTTCATCAGCCAAGAGAAATGGAGATATTTGTGGTCTCAAGATAACAGAGGACTGTTACCTCACCCACCTTCTATTTGTGGATGATGTTATGATCTTCCTCGATGGTAGCATCCGGGACTCCCGTTCCTTCTCAAATATTATCTCCCTCTTCTCATCCGCCACTGGGATGCTGGCCAATCATTCAAAATCATATATTATCCTATCCAGAACCACTATCCATGAATCACAACTGGCACTGCAGCTTTTTCCTTACAGCATCCACCCCCTAGATCAGGGCCTTAAATACTTGGGATATTGGATCAAGCCTAATTGCCCAAAAATTGCGGACTAGATCTGGCTAGTTGCAAAATTGGAAAAGAGGCTCAATATCTGGAGCCATCGATACCTCTCTCGAGCAAGTAGACTTGTCCTGATTAAATCTGTCTTGGAAGCTACCCCGGTCTTCTGGATGGCTTTGGCCTGGATCCCTCGTAGCATCCTGACCAGATTACAGCAAGCCTACAATAGGTACTTATGGAATGGGGCAAAAGAGAAGCGCATTTTTGCATGGATTGGATGGAAGAGGATTTCCATACCAAAGAAATGGGGTGGCTGGGGGCTCAAATATCTCCCTTCCTTCGCACAGGCTCTGGCAGCAAAGATGGGATGGACCTTAATCACTGGAGATAACCTATGGACTCATATGGTATACCACAAATATATTTGGCCCCTTCAACTAATGGATTGGATCCGTCTTCCGACCTGGCCCAAAGCAGGGATATCATCAGTTTGGAAAGCACTACTTCATGCTATACCACTTATCAGAGATAACTTGATATGGAAAATCAATGACGGCACACAAGCCAGGGTCGGCCTGGATCCTTGGAATGGAAGCGGAGGCAGGCATATATTGCCTGAAGGTCTCATCCGGTACCTGCACTCACAAGGGATCACATATATAGCTGATATAGCTGATCCATAGCGCACCACCATTTTCGAACAACGATGGAAAAATGTAGACCAGATCAACATCCCACCTCTTTGGCACCAAGATTGGTTGTCTTATATCAGCGCCTTATCTGAATCGCACATTAGGATCAAGCAGGGACCCGATGAGCTTATTTGGTATCCTTCGGAGCACGGAATATACACCCCTAAATCTGGGTACCTATCCCTGATATCACATAAGGTCCCAGATATAATATCTTTCTAGTGGAACTCCATTTGGAAACTAACATCCCCACCCAGGCAGAAGTTATTCTTCTGGTGCATCCTTAAGGGTGTAGTTCCCACGGGGGAATACCTCATGAGACGTGTGATCCATGGACCGTCTTGGTGCATCCTGTGTAAACAGTCGGCCGAATCATGCACGCACCTATTTCTTCAATGCTCCGTTCTGTCGCACATTTGGCAAGTAATTTCCTCTGATATTCAATACTCTGGTAAATGGGAGGGTGTCGATATAAATCAAACCTGGGAGACTTGGTTCCATCAGCACAGGAACTCAAAGCTGCAAAGCTTACCCATCATCTCCTGTTGGTACCTCTGGCTGGCCCGGAACCATTTGACTTTCGAGGATAAACTGGTTCACTGGCCGCATCTAATTGCTAAGATCATATCAGCCTACAATGAAATTCCTGAGCCTTCGCAGCCAAAGGTCCGTTGTCCCCGTGACCCTCCACACATCAATCACAACCGCCCATGGGCTTATTTCGATGGTGCTGCCCAACAACAGGGATGTGGAGGGGGCTTTCTTCTCTTCATAACCGAACAACACTTCTACAAAGCAAAGCTGGGTTTGGGAGCTGGTTCTAACAACTACGCTGAGCTCATCACCCTCCGTCATCTTCTTCATTTTGCATTGAGCCACAATTGCTTGCATTTAAGCATATATGGGGATTCAAAGATTGTCATAGATTGGTTCAATAATAATTCTACTTGTCATTCACACACACTCAACAGCATATTGGATGAAATTAATTTACTGAAGGAACAGTTTAATGATATAGATTGCAATCATATCTACAGGGAACACAACAACAGTGTCGACCAACTATCCAAGGAGGTTACGACACTTCCCAGAGGCGAGTGGATGATACAAGAGCAGCAAGGCACAAATGCATATCAGTACTACCACCGACCATACATAGATGCACAGTATCATTGGGCAGCCAGCCCATGAAAAACTGATATGAACAGATATTTTTTGAACAATTTTGTATATAGCTGATAAATATTATAACTGATAGCCCTGCGTGGCAATATGTATATATGACAATATAGAACATCCTATGAGATGATTTTTTCTCTTTGATAGACAGTAATTAGAATCTACAGCTACCCACATGTGTGGTGGAAGAACATACAGCATATGCAAACCGCATCTACAACATGTAATTTTTCCAAATTAATGAAAGATTACGATTTTTCCAGTGGAATATATAT
>APFE030524388.1:0-13368 GCA_000404065.3 Pinus taeda
ATCATCCAAGAATTGTTCATTTATGTAATGTAAAGGAGGTTGCCCCCTCGAAGAGGCTGAATTCTAAGGCGTTGATCTATATTTTCTATCTTTTTCTTGAGCTAGTTTCATAACATGTTGGCCCTGTGTCAGCCTTTCTTGGCCCGCGTCAGCCCCAGGAGGCCCTACATCAGCTTTCTAGGCCTCTGAGTCAGAAACCCTAGCCTCTCTAGTGCTCTGTGCAGCACTTAGCTGCCTCTACGTGGCCCTGCATGAGCCCTTGTTGGCTTTGCATCACTCTCCTTGACCATTGCGCTGCTCTCTTGGAACAATCTCTGCCTTCTCTGTTTCTTTGTACTCAATGCCCCTCAATCGCTCTCCCGATCACTGATTCTATCTCTCTTAGCAAACCCCGCTCTAGAGAATAGAATGACTGATCACTCTGGTGTACTCTCCAAGTGACCCTCAAGCATCCTCTTATACTTTTCTTATTGACATCTCAAAGGCCGAAATTAATTCCCTAATCAACGACTAAGATTAGATCTAGCTTGATCCATGTCTCTAACATAGATTCATATTAATACACATTAATATTTTATTTTCCCTAAGTTTACACTTAGGGAATCCATTAAAAATATTAATTATTTTAATATCTCTTGATCTGTTTAGAATCTTCCCAAACCCTTTCTAGGTATTAGAGATCCTATGTGCCCCAACCTCTCCACCAAATTTCATGGCTAGATCACATCCGATGCTGCCCCAAATCAACACTCCCTCTTAGAGAGTACCGTACTCTATCAAATACTCCTCACTGAGTATTACTTTGATCATCCGGCATCGGTACCTGTGTTGATGCTAGGCCTTCCTGCCCAACATCCTATGCACTGCTGCCTCCTATACTGCAACCCATGGTTCTACCACTACCACTACTGCATCTGTACGACATCTCCCTCTGCATCTGTGTTGTTGCTAGTCCTTTCTCCCAACACTGCATCCATATTGCACCTCCTCTCATCAAGTTGCATCGTGCTGCCCACTTCCGCACTACAACTCAGTTAATGAGAAGTAAGTAACTGATCTCCCATCTGACCTCCCTGTTGGGCTAGAAACACCCACTGATGCTGAAGCTCCCTTTATCGCTGACAAGTGCTCCCTCTCTGACCTTTGCGCTGCTGCAACAATTATTCTGCATCTTGCACGGTTGCACACCTCTCTATGCCATCTTGCACTGGTGCAACACTCCTGTGCCTCTCGCACTGCTACAGCCTGCTAGCTCTACACTATCTCGGGACTTCTGCATTGTAGCTCTCTCTGCCTCTCCATCCGCATCCATCTCTACCCACCCAGCCAGTCCTACTACTCCTCGTCGGGGCTCCCGTAGCAAGGTCTAATCCAAGAGATTGGGTACCTCAAGGATCCTGCCCCTCATCGCATGTAGTCTGCCTTACTACAGCTCGATGTCTCCACTTCTGCTCAAGTGGTGTGTGTGCACTCATGGCACAGTCATCGTCTATTAAAACTTCCTTCTCTGCCCGTGCTGGCGCTGCCTTAGTCTCAGAAAACTCTCCCTTACTCTTCTTCCTTCGGCACTAGGTCGCGTAATGACCCATCTCCCCACAGTGGAAGCACTTGATCTTGGAGAGATATTTCTTATCCCACTTCTCCTACTTTCCCTCAGATGCTAGAGCCACATCCTCTTCCTCCTGTTGAACTTTGTTCCCTTTGTTGCTGTTACACGTCTTTGATTGCCGTCCGATCTCTTCCTAGCGAAGAGCTACCCACATCTCGTCCCAAGGTAGGATACTCTAGAAAAACACTTCCCAATCTTCTGAGACAACATTCAAGGTTGTCCTCACCATAATCTCCTGATCCAATGTCGCTCCTATAGCAATCAACTGGTCTCGGATCTCATTCAATCCTCCGAGGAAGGTGTCAATCGATTGACCCTTCTACATCTAATACGAGCTCATCTGGTTCTCGAGTAGCATTCTTCTCTGCACAGAAGTATGTTGGTACAGGTTCTTAAGAGCCTCCCACATCTCAACTGTCATCTCCTTCTCGTCTATATGTGCTACCACATGATCCTTTACCCCATCAAGGATAATGCACTTGGCCCTCGCCATCGCCTCTTTGTACTTGTTGTTATCATTGGGGTCGACTGGGATAGCTATAACTTTCAAGGTGAATTTATTGACACAATTCTTGTCAAGCACTGATAAGATTATGGCCTTTCAGACTGCGAAGTTCAATGCTTCGTCCAGTCTATCCTGGTCTCTTACCCCGTGTAGTGCGTGAGCCCTTGCTGGCTCTACGTCACTCTCCTTGGATGTTGCGCTACTCTCTCAGCACAATATCTGCCTTCTCTATTTCTCTGTACTCAATTCCCCTCAGTTTCTCTCCCAATCACTAATTCTATCTCTCTTAGAAACCCCGCTCTAGAGAATAGAATGACTGATCACTCTGGTGTACTCTCCAAGTGGCCCTCAAGCCTCCTCTTATACTTTTCCTGTTGACATCTCAACAGTCGAGATTAAGTCCCTGATTAATGGCTAAGATTAGATCTGGCTTGATCCATTTCTTTTGGACCATTCTAACACAGATTCATATTAATACACATTAATATTTTATATTCACTAAGTTTATACTTAGGGACTCCATTAAAAATAGTAATTATTTTAATATCTCTTGATCTGTTTAAAATGTGCCTAAACCCTTTCTGGGTATTCGATATTTTATATGCCCCAACCTCTCCACCAAATTTCGTGGCTAGAGCACATCCGATGCTACCCCAAATAAACACTCCCTCTTAGCGAGGACTGTGTTCTAGCAATACTCCTCACTAAGTATTACTTTGATCATCTAGCGTCGATACTTGTGTTGATGTTAGGCCTTCCTACCCAACATCCTCTGCATTGCTACCTCCTGTACTACATCCCATGGTTCTGCCACTGCCTCTGCTCCATCTGTACGATATCTCCCTCTGCATCCGTGTTGTTGTTGATCCTTTCTCCCAGCACTGCATCCGCACTGCACCTCCTCTCATCAAGCTGCATCGTGTTGCCCACTGTTGCACTACAACTCAGTTACTGAGAAGTAAGTGACTAATCTCCCAACTGACCTCCATGTTGAGCTAGAAACACCCACTGATGCTGAAGCTCCCTTTGTTGCTGACAAGTGCTCCCTCTTTGACCTCTTCTCTGCTGCAACAACTCTCTTGCATCTCGCACCATTGCACACCTCTTTGTTTCATCCTACACTGGTGCAACACTCCTGTGCCTCTCGCACTGCTACAGCCTGCTAGCTCTACGCTGTCTCAGGACTCCTGCACTATAGCTCTCTCTGCCGCTCCATTCGCATTTGTCTCTACCCACCCATCCAATCCTGCTACTCCTCGTCGGGGATCCCATAGCAATGTCTAATCCAAGAGGTTGGGTACCTCAAGGATCCTGCCCCTTATCACCTATAGTCCGCCTGACTACAGCTTGATGTCTCCCCACTTCCACTCAAATGGTGTGTGCGCACTCATGGCACAGTCATCATCTGTAAAAACTTCCTTCTCTGCCCGTGTTGGCACTGCCTTTTGGAAGACTCTCCCTTTCTCTTCTTCCTTCGGCATTGGGTCGCATAATGACCCATCTCCCCAAAGTGGAAGCACTTGATCTTGGAGAGATCTTTCTTTTTCTGCTTCTCCTGCTTTCCCTCAGATGCTAGGGCCACATCCTCCTCCTCTTGCTGAACTTTGATCCCTTTGTTGCTGCTACCTGTCTTTGACTGCCATCTAATCTCTTCCTGGTGAAGAGCTGCCCACATCTCATCCCAAGGTAGGAGAGTTCCTCTACCAAGGATACTCTAGAAAAACACTTCCCAATCTTCTGAGATAGCATTCAGGGTTGTCCTCACCATAATTTCCTGATCCGATGTTGCTCCTATAGCAGTCAACTAGTCTCAGATCTCATTCAGTCCTCCGAGGAAGGTGTCAATCGATTGACCCTTCTTCATCTGATACGACCTCATTTGGTTCTCCAGCAACATTATTCTCTTGAGAGCCTCCCACATCTCAACTATCATTTCCTTCTCGGTTATATGTGGTACCACATGATCCTTGACCCCGACAAGGATAATGCACTCGGCCCTCACCATCGCCTCTTCGTACTTGTCGTATCATTGGGGTCGACTGGGATAGCTATAACTTTCAAGGCGAAGTTATTTACATGATTCCTATCAAGCATTGATAATATTCTGGCCTTCCAGACTACGAAGTTTGATCTCCTGTCTAGTCTATCCTATTCTCTTACCCCGTGTAGTGCCATGACGCTCATCTACTTCCCTCCTGGAAGTTCTATGTTTGACTCCTCTGAGTCTCTACTTCCCGTCTGGAAGTTCTCTTCAAGACTCCCTCTAAGTCCTAATTTCCCTCCTAGAAATCCTTCTGTCGCTTATCGAGATGCCCCCTACTCTAATCGTCTTGTGCAACTGCATTATTGATCTAGCTTCCTCAGCTAGACACCCTCAGTAACAACTCCTCTAGCCCTGCTTTGTCAGGTACTATTCTGACTATAGTACCTTACCATCTCCACTCTACAATATTTTTAAAGCCTTCTAGACTCCAACAACTACCTCTCTGTGAACTGTGTTAGCCCCTCTCTACCTCACACTGGCTCTGCGTCACCCCATATGGATCTGCGTCAGCCCTGGGATGCCTTGCATCAACCCTCTGGCCCTCTGTGTCAGCAACACTGGCCTCTATGAGGGTCTGCGCAACTCCCGACTTCTTCTGCTTGGCTCTAGCTGGCTTTGTGTCACACTTTTTGGCTTTTGCGCTGCTAGAAATAGCTCTGTCACCTCGGAACAATTGTTTTCTGCTGCTATTGCTCCACTCGGCTGATGTATTTTAGTCCTCCTGTCATCTGCAATCACGCTCTGATACCATGTTAGAGTTTTTAAGTTTACTTAGTTTATAAACCCTTCATGCACTTTTTCTGATTTATTCCTACCTACTTGTTATTTTTATTTAACAAGTTATTTACAAAGTAAATACTAAAAATAAACACCAGTGCATGCTCAACATATTACAGATCAGCAACTAAAAGAAACAAGAAAAAACACACCACATGACACCATTATTTTTGGAACAATGTCCCCAGAAAAACCCAATGCGGGAAAACCGGTGCAGCTATCTGAGGATTTTCTTATTAAGCAATATCAGAGTACAATCTGGGTGCCAAAATTGTCCTACCCAACAGAGAATTTCCTTAGCAGCTATACCTCATAGTTTGAGAGAAATCTCCTCGCTGAAACCCCGGAAAATCTTTCCAGCAGCTCCTCTGCAAAAAACTACTCTGCAACCCCAACGTCTGTCCAATCTGGATTGCGTCAGCCCCTGTCTGTCTCATGTTGACCCTACGTCAGCCTGCGTTAACCCCACAAGGCCCTGCGTCAGCTTTCTGGGCCTCTGCGTCAGACACGCTAGCCTCTCTGGTGCTCTGTGTAGCACTTGGTTGCCTCTACGTGAGCCCTTGCGGGCTCTGCGTCACTCTCCTTGGTTGTTGCACTATTGTCTCGGCACAATATATGCCTACTATGTTTCGCTATACTCAATGCCCCTCAGTTGCTCTCCCGATCATTGATTCTATCTCTCTTAGCAAACCCCGCTCTAGAGAATGGAATGACTGATCACTATGGTGTACTCTCCAAGTGACCCTCAAGCCTCCTCTTATACTTTTCCTGTTGACATATCAATGGCCAAGATTAAGTCCCTAATCAACAGCTAAGATTAGATCTGGCTTGATCCATGTATTTTGGACCATTCTAACACAGATTCATATTAATACACATTAATATTTTATTTTCCCTAAGTTTAGACTTAGGGACTCCATTAAAAATATTAATTATTTTAATATCTCCTAATATCTTTAGAATCTGCCCAAACCCTTTCTGGGTATTGGAGATCTTATGTGCCTCAACCTCTCCACCAAATTTCGTGCATATATCACATCCGATGCTACCCCAACTCAACGCCATATAATGGGTAAATCATTGAGGATAATACCAATAAATTCATTTCTTTGTTAATTTGATGGGTGTTGAACATGAAGGCATTGTATGCCTCCTTTTTCCATACACTTTTGATGAAAAATCCCCTACTTTGTACTTTGTAAACCAATCAGATCAATCATAGATTAGGATTCTTTTCAAACCAAATTTTTGAAGAAGTTTAGGGAAGACAAGACTCCAACAACATTATCACTCGAACTATCCAAAATTGAGATGAAGCCCAAAGAAATCATTAAAGGTTTTAATCAATGCTTCATGAACCATTTAAATAGAATTCCATATGGTATTAAGCCAACTAACGATCTGTTGATTGGGTATTACACTACAACTCTACCATCAACTATTGTTATGTTTGTTAAAAGAGCAACTAAACAAACTCTTTTTGAAACCCAAGATAAAAATCTAAAAATTGAAAAAAAGGTCCTATATGTAACAAGAAAATAAGAGAAAAAAAATGTAACTCTTGTTAAGAAACAACAACTACAAAACCCACTAAAGAGAAAAATGATAAATACACTTTTGACATGAAAGATCTTCAAAGAATGATCAAGAAGATGTCAAATAAAATCCCTAATCTTAAAAGTACTTCAACAGGAGGTCCATCGAAGACACTAGAAACATTTTAAAGGAATCTTACCCCTCCTCAAAATCAACCTCCCATTGAAGAAACAAAATTTGAAGATGTTTCTCAAGACAATTTCTAAAGAACATACAACGTTAAACATTATGATTAAAAAAACAAACAAACAAAAGCAAAAACAAAACAAAAAATCTGCCCATTTTTTATGAATATGTATAAAGTGATTATGGGTAATGAAGAAGAATAGGTTTCTCAAGTTGATGAAGAACCAACAGAAGAAGAGTCTTATGTTAATGTCTTATGGGATGTTTCAGGAGAGACAAATAATGAACATGCAGATGATGAAATTAAGGAAATTAATATAGCTTGGACTAGAAGAGCCCTGCTTCATCCTCTGCAAATCCTAATGCTCAGACTCCTGTCAAGAAAACAACACCAAGAGGCAAGGCATCTTCTAGTTCAAACAAAAGTGTTCAAATTGAAACTCTAGTATATGATTTAGTCAAAGACGTGAAGGAAACTACAGCTAATATTTCTTTGTATGAACTACAAAAACTTACTCAACAAAAGAAAAAAAATCAAATCTTTAGAAGCCAACATAATTGACAATCATATAGTAAATACTAATAATTCTTCATCCAAAAAAGTAGCTCGCATTGAGGCATATTTGATTGGAGATAAGTTTTCTTCACATACTCCCCCTTTTCTATTGACTTTTGAGATTTATAATCATAATGTCCATAAATATATGGTTGATTATGATGCCTCATCAAATGCCATGCTAGCCTTTGTGGCTAAGAAATTAAATCTAGAACCCTAGAATCCTCCACCCAAATCATTCAACTAGATAGATCTACAATGAAATTCTGAGGAGGAGTTAAGGATTTGTTAATCATATTAGCATCTAATCCAAAATAGAAATAGGTTATAAATGTAATAATTGCAAACATCCTTGAATCATATGGCTTATTGTTAAGCAGAAAATGGTCACAAAAACAAAATGGTTATTTCTTAACTGACTGGTCACATCTCTGGTTACATGGAAAGGGAAACCTAATATGATTAAAGTTGAAAGCAAAGGGAACATGAAATACATTGTTAGTGATCTTGATGATCCAAATGAGCTCATCATGTTTAGTCAATCCTCAGTCAACAATTACCCTTTCGATTCATATTTTGGTAATTATACTTTTGAAATCTCTCATGTTGTTGAATCACATGTTGATAATTTAAATTTTGTAATTATTCCTACTTCTAATTCCACATATGAGGTTTCTTTTTCTATAAATAATGATGTAAATACATACTATTAGTCATTATACTTAGATTAGATTTTGAATTTACCAAAAATATAGTAGAGTGTGCAATTTTTATTCAAGGACTCCAAAAACTATATGAAAATCAGAAATTAAAAACCATTAGCGATTCCAAAATCATTATTAAACAAGTAAATAAAGTTATGCATTATGTTTCCAACCACTTGAAAATTATCAACAATTGGTTTTGGATTTAATTCATAATTTTATCGTTTTGAAATAAAATATGTACCTCACTCACAAATGTAGACGTCGAATTAGTGGAAAACGTAGCATCCAAATTACTACCTATAGATAAATTTCACGAGATAAATTTTCTGTGGAAATCCTTTTTCGGCCATCGATGCCAAACAATATCACAAATCATAGTCTTTTACGATGATGATGATGAACAAATCATTGATTTTATCACACTTGAGGATACTTTTTGAGGTTCCATCACTGATGAGAATCAACAGATTCAAATGAACGCAAACAAGAAAATCTTATCCCAAAATCAATAGTACATCTTGAAAATCTATATGACCTTCAAGAAAAATTCAAAGGTAGAACAAATTGTAAAACTCACAATTCTTATACGAAGTATGAAGCCATTAATTTGGAAAATAATCAACAACCACAAAATGTTAATTTAGGACTTGATTGTTCTCCTTCTAAATGAGCGAAATTCATCAAAAAAAAATTCAAATGATTGAAGGATAAATGATTGAAGGATATATTTTCTTGGACATATGATGATCTCAAAGTGTGTGATACAAAATATATTCAACATGGCATACCTATAAAAATAGGCTCCAAGACTGGTCATCAAAAACTCAAAAAAATACACCCCAAACTTGAAACACAAATTAAGTAAGACTTGCATAAACTGTTAATATCCAAAATTATCTTTCTAGCCAGGAATTCATAGTGGGTAGCCAATGTTGTTCCAGTTAGAATGAAAAATGGAGATATTAGAATCTGTATAGATTTTAGAAATATAAACAAAGCCTTTGATAAGGATAACTACCCTATTTTATCTTTGGAATAAATCTTGTAATCAGTCGTTGGATCTAAGATGGTTTCCTTACTAAATGGTTTTTCTGGTTACAATCAGATCTTGGTTACCCCTGCTAACCAATTTAAAACCACTTTTAGGACAAAACGAGGAATGTTTGCTTACAAGAAAATACTATTTGGTCCGATCAATGTTGGAGCCACTTTTTAAAGAGCCATGGATATTGATTTTAAAGGATTGATTAATAGATCATTGGTGGTTTACCTAGATGAAATTATAGTATATTCTAGGAATAGAGAAGATCACGTAGAATATTTGAGACAAATATTTCAAAGATGTAGAAAATATGGCATTTCATTAAACCCTAAAAAGACTATCTTGGTTATAATCGAAGGAAAACATTTAGGATTTGAAATATAAAAAGATGGTATAATAATTGTTCTTGGTCGTGTTAAATCAATTTTGCAAATCTCCCTACCTTATAGCCAAAAATCAATGCAATGGTTTTTAGGAAAAATAATTTTTGTCAGAAGATTTGTTCCTAGTTTTGTTGAAATCATTAAACCGATGCAAGACATGATAAAAATGAATAGCATATTTAAATGAAATGATAAATAAAAGAATACATTTAAATCCATTAAATAAGCAATTGTTGAAGCACCCTATTTAATTATTCTTAATTTTGATAGAGATTATTTTATATATTTTATCTTCTGACTCATCTTATGTAGTTATCTTTAACTCACAAGAACCTAGAATATGTGGAAGTTCCAATATATTTTATGAGTTCACATTTGCACAGAGCAAAGTTGAAGTATGTTGACATTGATAAATAGGCATTTCTTGTGTATACGACAGCAAAAAAATTTCATCCTTATCTCTTAAAATATCACATGAAAATTATTATTGCCCATCTTATTGTCGAAAATATTTTGGTTCAGAATGAATTGGGAGAAAATCAAGCAAACTGGATAACCACACTCCAGAAATATGACCTAGAAATCAAACCTTCAAATTGTTTGAGGTCAAGGTTTGTGCAAGTTGTCAATAAAATCCGAAGGTTCACAAAGTGATAAGGATGAAGGTTGGTATAATGAATATGAGGTAAGTGTTCAAGAAGCTCTTTATGTTCCTATACCAATTGATACCTGGTATTATGAGATTAAATATTATCTTCTAAATGGTATTGCCCGTAGTCATCTAACCCAAAAAAACAGCTTTAATACTAAAATGTGCTAGATATCAACTAATTAATGGGGTATTGTTATGTATCCATATCACAAAAACATAAGAAAAGATAGATAAATGCCTTGATGATTCTTGGAAATCTCATTTCACATAAATGAACAAGAAGGATGATTCAAATGAAAAGACCTACTTAGTATATATAGGAGTCTAAAGGGCCATAATATAATTAAGTCCTACATAACAATAATAATTTAAGGGCACAACAATAACAACAATGATATTTTATGGGGTACAACAATAACAATATAGGGGTTACACTAGTATTATAGGGACCTGGCATGCCCCTCTCTTCATAAAAGTGTTGTCCTCAACACTTGCGTAGTTTTGGATGCTTTTGTATAAAATACTCATCCTCCCATGTGGAATTTTTAGCATGTGAGTTCTTCCACTTAATGAGATACTCTGAAATTGATCTATTCCATAGTTCTTGGATTCTTTTTTCGTGATTGTTTTAGTCTCCAATATGATTTTTCCTTCTTCATCAAGCTCTGAAAATATAGTTTGAAATGGGAGCATGTCACCTATAACCTTCTTTAAGCATGAAACAGGGAAAACTAGGTGTACTCGCAAATACACAGACAAATCCAATTTGTATACCATAGTACCAATTTTGTACAACACCTTATAAGGGCCATAGTACTTGGGTGATCATTTATTATCCTTCCTATCTTGTTTGAGGGACATTTTTTTTATATGGTTGTAGCCATAAAAATATGCAATCACCCACATCAAATCTTCTTTCACTGCGATGTTGATATGCTTGTTGTTTCATTCGATTTTGTGCGAGAGTTTCGTTATCTATAAGAAGATTTCGGCGTAAATCACATTAGGTAAGACATTTGCCGACGCGTTTCGAACCAACCAGTGTGGTTCATCGTCAGGACAAGTTGAAGAAACAGATCCAGCTCAACATGTTAAATAGTCAGACTAGAGATTCCAACGGCTAAATTTAACGGCTAATTTTGACTAAATGACCGAGGTCAAAAATAATTAAAATATTATAATATAATATTATAATATATATTAATTTTAAATATATGTTTAGTATTAATATTGTTAATATTATTATATTATTTATATTTAAATCAATAAAAGTTAAAAAAGTGAAATCCCAGGTATTAAAAAAATTCTTAATTTATTAATAATAATACTCAATTATATATAATTCATTTAATATATTTATATAATATTATAATAATTTAATTTTATTATATAGAAATTACAGATGCTTATCTTTATGTGAGAAAAAATTAATGCTTATGAAAGTGTATAATAAATGGACAATGGTAGTTCTGAGAATAAATTTATTTAAATATAAATATATAAATCATGTTATTCATTATGTGTGGTGTGTGTGTGTGTGTGTGTCCTAATGAGAGATTAGAATTAAATAGTAATAGGAAAGTTTATTTATTTAAGTTCATAAACAATAATTATATATAAACCCTTTAACCCTCATATTGATTATTATCCTTTTTGGAACAAAGATAAAATGGGTAAATAAGTCCCATAATTACCTAAGGTTAGTTTAAAAACTATTTTTAATACAATACTTAATTATACAAATATAACTACAATCAAAGGAGAAACGTCAATAAAAATAGTTAATATGAAAAAACGGAGAAAGGAGTTCGAATATCAGAGAGATAGAATATTAATATATATCAATGTATAATAACAATATAAAGTATAGTAAATAAATAAATAGGCAAATAAATAATAAGAACCCATTCCATATTAAAATATAACGATAATAAATGAATACTAAATAAGTTCATATTTCGTACTAGCATCATTATACTTACTAATCCCTTAATATTTACTATTATAAATAAGGAATAAGGTAAAATAATAATGATATATATATGTAATATATAAAAATAATGTAAACTAAAAAGTAATCATTAATAATAAAATTAAACATAACATCGCCACATTGCTTGAAAAATACATAGTAATTAACTATTAAATTAATAAAAGAGTACAATTACATATTGAAATAAAATGAACCAAAGCACTATAAATCAAAAATACATAATGATATGAATAACCTGTATATGATAAATAATAATAGTAAAATATAAACAAATAAATACATAAATAAAACCATCAAAAAAATATTTAATAAAAACACCCAGATCACGATAGAAAGGGGAAGACAGGAAAGAGACTGAAACGGAAACAAAGAAGGAAACTATGATGAAAGGGCAGGGATCCAAGATCTACTGATCTTCCAGCCATCATCTCTGTTGAGATTCATAGGCCTTCTTTCGATTTCAATGGCTTCCCTCAATTTACGACGATGGAACTAAGCAACCTTGGCCACGACTTTGGCCTCCTCAATACAAACCTGATGCTTGGTCTTATCCACATGTTCTGCTAACGCTGAAGACTTGGTTCTACCATGTTTCAGGTCGGCCACATGTTCGTTAATCCTCTGCTGGATGGAGCGCCCCGTTTCCCCTATATAGGGTGTCCCACAAGAACACAGGATCAAATAAACAACCTTCATATCCTTAGGGTTCACGGGATCCTTCACCAAACGGAGGGCGTTTCAGATGGTGTTGATGGGCCTGAAGGTCAAGGGAACATCAAATATCTTAAGGATCCGAGCAATCTTGTCCGTGGTTCCTTAGATATAGGGGAGATGGACACCTAGACGGTGCTCCCTTGGTTCTTTCTTGATTAACGCATTTCTGGAGGCTTTGAGAAAAGCCTTCTGACCAAGGCGCCTACTATATCCATTCTCCACAAATACATCCAGGAGATGGGATCTCTCCTTCTCCAAACTCCCTTTATCAGAAATCTTAAGGGCACGTGTAGCGAGGGTGTTGAGAACACCCATTTTCTGAGCAGGGAAATGATGGGAATCGGCATGAAGATACTGCTCAGTATGTGTTTTCTTTCGGAACACGGAGTGGGAGAGAGAGCCGTCCTTGTTCTTCGAAATAAGAATATCCAGGAAAGGGAGGCAACCCTCATTCTCTTTTTCCATGGTGAATTTAATGGCGGAGGACTAATTGTTCAGGTGATCGAAGAAACGATCAAGCTCCTCCTGGCCATGGGGCCAAATGACATTAGTGTCATCCACATACCTCTTCCAAAGCCTGGGAAGAAGACGAGCCGAAGCTAGAGCCTTGGCTTCGAAATCCTCCATAAAGAGGTTCGTAACAATCGGGGAAAGAGGGGAACCC
>APFE030524390.1:0-19200 GCA_000404065.3 Pinus taeda
GAACTACTCAAGCGTTGAGGACAACACTTTTTGAAGGAGAGGGGCATGTTATGTCCCTATACTACTAGTGTAACCCCTATTGTTATAATTGCAACCCCCATATTATATTGTTGTGCTCATGTAGTCTCCATATTGTTATTATTGTGCCCCATAGAAACCCATTATTGTTATTGTTGTGCCCTTATATTATTATTGTTATGTCAGCTTTAATTATATTATGACCCCTAGACTCCCATATATAGAAATGAGATCTTGTCTTTTATATCATCCACGAATTGTTCATTTGTGTAATGTAAAGGAGGTTGACCCCTCGAAGAGGCTGAATTCTGAGGTGTTTTTATTTCTTTTCTATCTTTTTGTGAGCTGGTTTCATAACACCTTTGCGGTTGTAGAGTTACGGTGGTTTTCTCCCTTTGTTGATGATTCAGGAAAATTCAAGAATTTATATTCATCCCTCATTGAATGGTATTATTCCTTAAAAGTGTGGATTTGCATTCAAGTGAGTATTTCACTTTTGATTTTCTCAATCTGCGGACAAGAAAAGAGAGCCTTGAAGATATGGCCTAAAAAAAGTAGACTACCCGTAAATCAACTGGTGGCAAGGTTCCTCGCAAGCAACTAGAAAAGAAGGCGGCCAAGAAGTCTGCACCAGTGATAGGCAGAGTGACGAAGCCCCACATATTCATGCTCAACATTGTTTCTCTCTGGGAAATTCGAAAGTACCAGAAGAGCACCGAGCTGTTAATCAGAAAACAACCCTTCCATAGGCTTGTGAGAGAGATCGCCCAAGATTTGAAGACGCATCTGAGGTTCCAATCATTAGCAGTGTCAACATTGCAAGCAACGGCATATACATATCTTGTTGGGTTGTTCGAGGCCACCAATCTGCGTGCCATCCACTTGGAGAGCGTCACCATCATGTCCAAAGGCATACATCTTGCTCATCGCATTCGTGGAGAGAGGGCATAGTCATATGAATAAAGTACTTCTCAGTGTCAATACCAATGGTGCGTTTTCACACCACCATTTTCTGTTCCTTACAATTTTTTCTCCCTCCCTCATTTCTATTTTTAGAAAATTGTGTTTAAAATCTTCGATTTACCGTTTCTTTTGAAGATGCAGAGAAGAAAAATGAGTTTGTGTTCTGTTTTCAGAAAATTACAGAAGCTCTACAATTGAAGATAATATGAGGGACACGTTTCCATATGGGCTACCACGTTTCTATTGCACCACTTTCATACACTATATAATTAATTTTATTTTATTTGAATCTTCTTGCAGAAATTAAATGCAGGTCAGCCACAAATTTACTTTTTGTTTTTTTGCTCATTTTGATAAATAGAAAATGCACTTTTCATTGCTGCACATTTGATAAATACGAAATGTGTTGCAAAATAACTTCATTTATTTTACATTCAGAGGAAATAGTCTGAGATGTGCTTCTAATAACAAGTCATGTGAACAAATCATGACATGTTTGTTGGTGAAATAAAAAACATAATTAATATTGAGACTTATTTGCAATGGTTTTAAATATAATATTGATGATGAGGTTATTGTGCTTTACAAGGTGTGGAAAGAACTTTGTATGTCCAACACTTGAAATAATGACTAACAATGGTTTTTAAATGGTCTAAGAAATGAAGTTTTAATAAGATTAGTCCAAAGTTTTTATAGTTTTTTCCACAATTATATTTTTCAAGTTGGTTTTTTAATTAATTTATTGTGGATAGTTCAATTAGTTATTTCCATGTTAGGAAGTATTAATTAAATCATAAAATCAAAATTAAAACCTCTTTTGGATCAAATCGTTTAAAAATTACTCATTTTTTAATTTAAAAAAATTAGTTTAGGATTATTGTGTTATGAAGTATTAATTAAACTATAAAATCAAATTTATGCTTAACGACGTTTTTTTTGCAACATCTAATACAATTGCTCATTTAATCGTTGTGATAATATTAGAATGGAATCACTACCTTTTTTTTTTCTTTTTTAATTATTGCATTTTGTTTTTTATTTCAAAAATGGTATATGCCACGCAAAACTTGTCATGTCAATAGCTGTAAAAGTTTACAAAAGGATTGAAAAACGTTTTTCAATCAATTTCAAGCAAATGTTTAAGAAAATAACATTAATAATTTAATTTTACACAACTTATTACTCAACTTTCACAAATTCTTAGAAATGTACTAACTTGATGAAATTAATGGAAAAATGGATGACCCTGGACTAATATCTTTTAAAATAATAATATATAAAATAAATGAATATGTAATATATTCCACATTTCACACACTTAATTGCACACGTAATTCACATCATGATCGGCCATGACCACCTTTCATCTGGTCGCTCCAGCATGCCGTGAGGAGCCGTGACGGAGCTCAATTGGTCCGAGAAAACACAAAAAATCGCTGGCCTAGGGGTCTCTACATAGGTACTGTACCCATAACTTTGATAAGATAGTTGGATATTACTTCCATAATTATGGAAGTTAGTAGTTCCATTATCAAATCGTTTTCATTAGTTATTTCATGGAAAATTGATAATTTTGGATATTTTAAATATTTGGCTGATCTAAATAATTTGTTGGCAGGGATTATTTCCAAAATTAAGATTGTTACCATATTTCTCTTTATCAAATCTTTTTCATTAGTTATTTCATGGAAAATTGATAATTTTGGATATTTTAAATATTTGGCTGATCTAAATAATTTGTTGGCAGGGATTATTTCCAAAATTAAGATGGTTACCATATTTCTTTTTATCGATAATTGTTAAACAACTTACATTAAAAATATAATTACAATTATTTTAAATCATATTTAAATGGGCATTTTGGTCATTAACCTAACTAATTGCAATATTTATGAGAAATTAAAAGTTTGAGTGTTACACTAAGTTAGAAATATAAAGAAAGTTAGAAATATAAAGAACTAATAAAAAAATCTAAACAAATAAGCTAAAAAGAAAAACCTCAGCAAGGGTTATCCTTCACAGAATTCAATGGGGAAAAATGACACCATCCTTCGAAGCATTCAATGAGGGAAAAATGACACCATACAGAAGATAACGTTACGACAACATTGAAGCAAATGCTAGTGAGCATAGATACCTTGGAGAAAGTTGAAGAAACCTTTCGAGGGGTGAAGGAATGTAGTGGAGCAAGAAGTTGAATTATTTTCTTAGTGTGAGGAGGATGGTGATGCTAAAATCATTTGTGCATCTAACAATGGAGAATGGTAATGAGCCCAATGTATTTAAATAATTTATTTTATGCTTGTTAATGTGTAATTGTAGTTTTGAAGACCAAAGGAAAAATATGGTTGTTGCAATTGAAGAAGATATTAGTGAGTGAGATTACTTTAATATTCAAAGTAAATTTTATAAAAGATAAAAACTACGAATCATTGTTATTTTATGCTGGTTAATGTGTAATTGTAGTTTTGAAGACAAAAGGAACAATATGGTTGTTGGAATTGAAGAAGATATTAGTGAGTGAGATTACTTTAATATTCAAAGTAAACTTTATAAAAGATGAATACTATAAATTATTGTTATTTTATGCTTGTTGATGTGTAATTGTAGTTTTGAAGACAAAAGGAACAATATGGTTGTTGCAATTGAAGAAGATATTAGTGAATGAGATTACTTTAATATTCAAAGTAAACTTTATAAGAGATGAAAACTATAAACCACTGTTATTTTATGTTTGTTAATGTGTAATTGTAGTTTTGAAGACAAAAAGAACAATATGGTTGTTGCAATTGAAAAAGATATTAATGAGTGAGATTACTTTAATATTCAAGTAAACTTTATAAAAAAAAAACTATGAACCACTGTAAGAATGGAAGAGGAAAATGTTTTGTCACCGGTAGTGAAGAAAGAAGCAACCATATTGTCAAGGGATGAAAAAAATATGATCATGGAAATTGTGGTTTTATGTTTTAATTGTTGTGACAGTAAACCATGCTTTGTAAATCCCATTGCACCTGAGGAAACTCTGCCATTATTGGTCTTAACTACGACGCGGAAACTCGGCCATTATTGTTCTTAAATGCAACGCGGAAATGTGGAAATATAGAGTAGAGTAGAATGAAATCATTATTTTTTTTTAATTAAATTTTATTTTGTTTTAATTTCAAGTGTTAAATTCAGTTAAGTCCATAGCAAATTCTCCGAATATTCAGGAATCCGACAGACATGAATTGACCACATCCCTATCCCTTGGATACCAGAATATTGGGGAATCTGTAATAGACTTTAAAGATGGCCGTAAAAAACTCGTCACGTCAAAAAAAATTAGAAATCCTCCTTCCAGAGACGCTTAAGAATATAACCATAAAAATTGAATTTTGAACAACTTATGCTAAACTTTCACAAATTCATACAAGTGTATTACTTTGATCAAATTAATGGAAAAATGGATAATCCTGCCCTAATAATTTTTAAAAATAAATAAATAAATATAATATATTCCATATTTCGCACACTTATTGCAATGTAATAGAAATAATGTGCATTCACATCATGATCGACGAAGACCACCTTTCATTTGGTCGCCCCATTGGCTGCGTGGCGGGGCACATCTATTATTTTATTCTCCTCAAATTTTGTCCTTCTCATCAATTACCCATTAACCCGCTTCCGTCATTAGCCAAGCCTGGTTAATATATTGTTAACTAAAGTTGCCACTGCATGACTGAAATAGGTCCTGTCGTTACAGAGAAGACTTTGCTGGTGAATTCTCTGAGCGCGGTATCGTTGACTTCACAGAACTTGCAGTCCCATCCAGCAGGCTCGATCGCCTCATTACCCAGACCTGGAGCCCTGTCCTGAGACAAAGGGTTCTTCGATTCTTTCCAGTCCGCTACATAAGCCGACACCCTTCTCCTGAATTTGGCCTTGAATTCACTCCACGCCTGATATTTATAATGATTTATAACGGCCTCTGAGGATGCTAGGTGAATAGTCTCGTAACCAGGCTTCAGCTCAAAGTGGTGTATTACATTCAGTAACGAAGGAGAGAGCGCGTCTAGGAGGGCTATGGACTTGTGACGCTGCTCTAAATTTTCCCTGCACGTATATCCTTGAGTCACCCCTTCGAGAGGATGGCTTTTCAGATAGGAGGGGCCAAAGTTCCTGCAATTTATAGACACTTGCCCTACTCTTGGACCACCAGATGCTGAAGAGTTCGAATCGATCATTTGGGTTGTTTTATTCATAAGCAAAAGTCCAAGGGCATTAGAAGTAGAATTGGGCCATAATTGCTTTAACCATAGAGGACAGAAAACAAATTCATCGATGTCTGTGAACATAACCCAATGGCAGCTATCTCTGGCCTGCAAAGCACAGTGTGCAAATCCGGCTTCCTGTGTCTTAGCCCAAGGCCATGGATGGCGCCACACGTTATAGCCGCTATCTGCCATAGATTCTATTATTTCTTCCAAATTGTCGTTGCTGTTGTTGTCGTAGATGATGAATTTTTCCACTCCCAAGTATGAGTGATAAACAATCCACTCCTTGAGAAATTTCGCTCCATTAAATACCATAGTGCAGACGCATAGCTGCAGCTTTCTCGATTCTTTTTGTAATATGGGAAATATATCATCAGGATAGTAATATGTTACCGAAGGAAGTTGGAAACGGTTGTTCTTACGGATTGATCTGATAGTGACTTTGGCACCAACAAGCGCAGGACGGAGGCGTTTCTCCGGTTGCTTGCATCTGAAAATCTCCTGAGCAGACACCGTCACGGAAGTCTCCACCGTATTATTGAACACGCATCGAAGATTTCGGGGCTTGGTGTCATTGCGCTGGCTTCGATTGATTCCTTTGGCGAATAAAATCAGATCATCGCCATATTCATCACTCTGAACAACGCTCTCGTAAACCAGAGAATTCCACTTAATGGGACCAGGAGATACAGTCCCCGCCAAGAGGGGCAATATGTTCACGTCAGAACTGGCGAACGCAATTGTTCCATTCCCGCCCGCTTTCAACCGGAAATCAACCCTATCGAGATCTCCCAACGGGCATCTGATGGCCACTCGTCCCCCTAAATAATATATTCCCTTCGCCGGTGCGCTAAATTGGTCGGCGAAAACACAACGAAGCGTTGACTTAGGAGGGAATATATGGGTAGAATTTACAGACCTGAGTGGCAATGGCATCTGAATCAGCAACACCACCTCGTCCTCCGGAAGCATGACAACGTCTTGTATATACAGATTCGCGCTAATATTATTGACGTTATTGAGACCTGCCCGCGCTCCGATTCCTCCCTCGCCCACTAAATATAGAGACGCTCTCATGCTCCCATTTTCGGATGGGGTACCTAAAAATTCCCCTGCAAACCCCCAAAATAATAAAAATCGATGACTATAAATTATTTTTCTCCAAGAGAATCAACGTATTTTAAAGATTTACAGCCTTGGCCAAATAAAAACGAGATCCTACAAAATATCTGCAGTGTAAGACAATCCAAAAGAAAATAGGTAGAAGGAAATATTGACCTTTGTAGACCTGATAAGTTGTCAAGCCCAGAATTAGAACGCAGAGGAGAATGAAAAGAATCCTGTACGAAGGCATCTTAAACTTGAAAATTGAACTGATCCTTCTGATTTCTTTGCTGAGCATATCTTCTCAAAGATAAAGATTGCTTTTTTCAAAGGTTTCGCACTTTGATTTTAAGCGCGACTATAAGAGTCAGAGGCGGCAGCCATCTTAATGTAAAATCCATTGGAGTGGTTCATCAACGGTATCTTATATCATCATCGAGGTGGAATGAGAGTTGAGGATGATTTATCATTCACCAGGTTGGAATTTCAAAATAGAAGTAGGGCTGTTTTCACACTTTTCAATCACCAACGTAACTTGGAGTGGGGTTGAATAACTAATAACAATGATAATTAAGTGCGGGGTTGAATAACTAATAACAATGATAATTAAGTGTATAGAATAATTATAGTTGTTTTATTATTATTATTATTATTATTATAAATTGTTTTAAAAGGTGTAAAGAGAGGTTTATAAGATTAGAAGATTAGAAAATTGAAAATTTTTTATTTTGTTGTGAAATAATAATTGTTATATTAGATTTAAGTTATTTAGTGTATTTGTGTTAAGTTGGTAATACACAATTAAAACAATAATTAAAATATTGAGATGATGAAAGTTGAGTCTACCAATTGTGAAGAAATATTGATTTTCTAGAATGGACAATTTCTACTAAGAGGAAACCATAGGTACATATTACTTTTGCCTCATTTTAGGTTATTTAATATGGTGACATTCAAAATGTATGTTTTATTCTTATTCTCATTTGTATTCCCTATTATTGGTGATCATCTCATTTATGAAATTATCTATAATTATTGTAAATAAAGACAATGTATTATGGTGTAACCCAGCCCAATGGCCCACGCTTTACACGTTGGAATGCGTATACGTGTCAATACAAAATCTTTCGTTCCCCTGCGTGGAGATCGTCCGCGGGATTTTTATGATATGGTTGGTAGCTGGAGTTATTGCCGGCACTTAATGCACTGTCCTCCTGCCTCGTAACTTGCCTTTGCTTGTTCTTCGTGCCAAAACCCTGGTCCTTGTGGTTGTTCGGGATTATTCTTTCGCTTCCTTCGCGCTGAGAGTCTTGGTGAGGGTTTCTTGGGCTCCCTCTGTGGAACGTCGTCTGCTCTGCGAAGTTTAATGTTTGTAACCTTCTGTTAATGATAATCCTCGAACTCTTTTCTGCTCGGCTTGCCTGTAAACGTAAGGAAAATGCTGCTCGAAAATGGTTGTTATTCGGCTCTGAACTGTGGTTCGAAACTGGTAAGTTTAGTTGCTCATTCTCCTTATGCATGCGCGTGTTCTGTAAAATATTCCCAATGTTTTTTTGCTTGCTGTAACTTGTTGATGGTCTGCGAACGCGTCTTCGTAATTTGGTCAGGGTTTTTTTTTATGGTAGATTCTGGATGTTTGTTGTGACTTTGTTATACTTCCTGAACTCTTGTTATGTCTTTGCTCGAATCCGGTTAAATCTTCACGTTCACTGTTGTTCTGGGTTCTCATTCTGCGGCATTTGTGTTTGTCGTGAGCACAGGACCACTTTGGCGGTCGTTCGTCGTTGGAAACAGGTATTACCTCCTGTCCCTACTTCAATTTTATTCATCTTCTTTTATCGTGACTTACCCTCCTGGCTCCTTCGGTCTACAGTTGTTCAACTCGTCCGGGACATCGCTATGGTTAACTTCGGCTTCATTTACTCAGGTATTTTCTTGTTTTTTCATCTCCGCACGCATTGGTACATTTGCTTGAAGGGTTTCCCTCTTCTATGTTTGTGACACAGTTGTTTTTGTTGGTTGCAGGTCGCTGGTAGCAACCTAGGTGTGCGAATCCTCCAATCTTTATTTACACAGTCTGTCTGGTCCTTGGTAGGCCTGAATCCCAAATATCTTGTTAGTTTCTTGCACGATAGGTGCCCACGGTCGCTATAGGGTTATTCAGGGTTCTTTGGTCGTTGAACGAAGTTTGCTGTTGTTATGTCCTTTTCGGTCACTGTTATGTCAAGTTTGAAATGCGAATGGTTGTCGATATTTTTTTGTTAAACCCTCATCCAGGGTTTCTGGCTTATAACGCCATTCCAGTCATGCGTTTTGTCATTACGTTATTTATAAGAATGAACTATTTCATATATGCTTGTTCTAACTTTGACAATGGTAAAATTTATCGATGGCTTTCGATTTTCTTGCAATGGAATTTATAAAGGATACACAGCAATGTTACCTCTGTTATATGGTCGTTTCCCGCCTCTGTTCTGTGGTTGTTCTTCTGGTTACAAGTGCTTGCCCGTGGTTGACTCCTATGTACAGTTCCCCTTCTCGGACTTCTGGAAATTGTGCTTCTTGGTCCTTGTTTAATCGTGTGCGAAAATGCATCCAATACTTGTATGCTTATATTAGATTATGTGACTGTACATTATACAGACATTCGTCCAACGCTTGTTGACTAACTGTATGTTCGTGTTAGAATATATATGACAGCATATTAAACAGACATTCTTGATGTGGTATTTTATCAAACTGTAATGAATAGTTTATATTAGGCGAACAATAGAAAAATTATACAGATGGACAATAGTTTTGAATGCTTATGGCTTGATTGTTTTTATTTCTCTTCTTCTGTAATTGATTGAACCCCCTCTCTGTTACATTTTGGTTTTTTTATATCCCTCTATTTCAGTTGATTTTGCAGTTAATCAAATTGTCATAGAATTTGGTTACAAAAGATCCTGTTATCGTTAATAACCATATTTGCTTGATATTACAAGATTTGGATGAACAGTTTGTCATTACTCTCCTAATTCAATGAACTATTTCCTAACTAATGTTCGAGCTACAGTAATTCTAATTATTTAATTAAAAATGCATGAATTCACTAACTCTGTAAAAACAAGTTAAAAGAAAAACTATCACAGTAAAAATTAACTAGTCCAGTTGATCAATAGCCTGCAAACCTGGTTGAGACTTTGCCCAGTTACGGTGAGCTGGATGCTCCTGCATCATATTATTACTTTGAATTAAGTTGAACTCTGCCTAAGGGATGAAAAATTAGAAGAATCCTACTATTGTTGTATATTGGTTGCTTCAATAAGTAGGTTTTGGATGACATTGTTTGTTTAAAGAGATATTTCCTTAATGTACAACAACCAGTTGTCATAAGTTATATCATAGTGCATAGTAATCTACATATGCATTTGTGGAGTAACTCAGAAACAATAAAGTGCCCCATCTCTATGGAGTCTCATAGTTTGTCTATACATTTCAAACCGTCATGGTGCCATATGCCCATTTTTATTAGCAATGAGAAATGAGATCTTCTTGACACCTACAATATAAGATGTGACAACTATTCAAATGATGGTTCTTATATTACCAACGATGGAAACTTTTATAATTCTCTATCATCTAATGGACCCACATATGCATGGAGCTTTAGTATAATATGGTATTCACCTAATGTTTTACACTACCAACAAAATATTTTGCCACTTAAAAGATAAGTGGAACATATTTCCACTCACAAGCATAGGCAACCTTATTGTTTACAATTATGAATAGGCATCATTTGGAAATTATCAACCTAGGTTTGATCTTTTCATCTTTACTTAATAGTAAACCAAAAAACATAACTCGCCACCCAAAAAAAAACAACTTAAATATTTTTAGGCTTCAACCAAAATAATCTAGTCCATAACCCATTTATTTTAATCCAAATTAAATACTTTTGAAATATCCTTACTACAAATTAATGAGTGTTTAATAATCTTCCAATAATAATTTTTACAATTTGTAAAAATAGAATATCTCATTAGGCAATAAAATAAAATATTAAACTATAGAAAAAAATTATATTCTAGCATAAAAACATGTGAGTAAACTCGTGTTGTTCCATGTGAATTGTAAGGTTTCACCAATGTTAGTTCCCCCCATTAAACGAACAATACGAGTACCATGATTGTCCTTCACGTTCATTTCCCCACTCTCATAACTCTCACATCGTAAGCCATGGATGACTCGGTCCTCTTGTGACTTGTCCTTCACCTTGGCTTCCCTAGTCTAACATCCCTATACACATTTAGCAAGTCTGGTACTATGTCGTCTATCCATGGACACAAAGCTTCTCATTTTTCCCCCTTTATGATGATTATGCTTGTGTTGATGATTCACGCTATTTATTTTCTCCATAGGTATCAGGATTGAGACCCGACAACATCCTTATTTACCTCTTATTATTGTTTTCTTCCTTATACAAAGACTTAAATTACGATGGGAAGTAACTCATAGAAAATATATTATTTACTTTTCAAAGATTTTAATTTTGAATGATTTTCTTGCAAATCTTAAGGATAAAAAATCACTACACCTATTTAAAAAATATTGCACAAATATAGTAACAATATTTAAAAATAATAATATAAAATATATGAGATACTTATCCATATTCAAATATTTATTTTTACAATGTTAAATATTATAAAAAAATTATTTTATTTTACTATATTTAAAACTTATAATTCAATAAATATAATTTTGAAATATTTAATAAATTAAAAATTAAATAATTGCTATTCATATTATAAAAAAATCATTAAAAGGAAAAAATGATTTTACCAATTAGATATAAATAGAAAAGTCATTCATGAAGATAAATTAAAAAAAACATTAAAAGGAAAAATTGATTTTACAATTAAAATATAAATAAAAAAGTTATTCATGAGATAAATCATAGATGATAAAAAAATAAAAAAATAAAAAATTCACTTGCTATAATATACTCTTTCTAAACGTTTCCTATGATACGGTAATCTTGAATCTTTAGAAGATAAAGTTAAATAAAAAACAAAGATGTGGAAAACTCAAAAAACTTATAAATGAATAATATAAAATCACACAACAAAAACTAGTTTTTATTAGTCTTTGCCTCCGACATAGCAGGGACTATAGTGTTCGATAGAGCGTTGAATTCATATTAGTTGCCATTGACCAAACAATATATTGCCGTACATTTCAGGTTTACCAATGTTTTAAATAAAATGTTCTGTGCAATAGAGTTTTATCCAATGTTTTTGTTCCGACCTCTTATTGCTGGCTCTTGCCGGCTCAACTGTATAATTTTCTGAAAAGTTAGGATAAAGAGTTTGGGCCTCCATTGTGTGTACTTTTCTCAAAATTTAGGATAAATAGTTTGGCAAGCTCGACTCAGCTAGGCATAAGCTATGCTTGCCAGCAATATAGCCATGCATAAGCTATGCTTGACAACCTTCCTCCTGTTTCAACTACTATCTATTTCAAAAGTCACCTCAGCCTGTCAGCTACACCATCATGGGTTTCGACATCCTTCCTAGGTTTCAGGATCCCACCGGTGAGTGATATCTGAATCCTTTCCATCCTGGGTTTCGACATCCTTCCTGGGTTTCAAGATCCCACCGGTGAGTGATATCTGCATCCTTTCCATCCTAGGTTTCGACATCCTTCCCGGGTTTCAGGATCCCACCGGTGAGTGATACCTGCATCCTTTCCATTTCGATAGATAGAATCAGATCCTGCATAACCGAATAATTCATCATAGAGAGAAAAGGTCGTTACATATCCTGCATATCCTCCTGACAACAGCCGAATAAGTCATCACAAAGAACAGAGGCCATAGAGGTCGGTATATAGAGGCAGAGATCCAAAAGGGAACTCAAACACTCAACTTTTCAGCAAAAGAAAAGGTAAGGTGTTTTAAGCATCCTTCAACTCTACCTACCCTATTAACGTCTGGCTTTTCGAACTTTAGATGACTGGCTATAGGTTGTCTTTCTTGTTGGCAGTAGCTCGCTCAAACCAAGCTTGTTTTGTTTTTGTAGCCCTCTGTCTGAATAAACAAGCAATTTATCACTGTTAAATACTGTTAAATAAGGTAAAAATGCATTCTTTCAATTTGCAACCAAAATACGTTGCATTTAAAGCTAAAATAAAGAATTATATTTAAAAAAGGTTAATCTAGCAACGTTCAATAGATATTAGATATCAATAACAGATTAGATATTAGATATCAATAACAGATATAAGTGGCGATTAGTAGGTATCAATGGCGATTTTCCAATAATATTCACTGAACACACATACATGGATTTGTATGCAACATCTACTGCATTAATTTCCTAGTTCATGGTTGTCTTATACCAGTGGAAAATTAGAAATATTACTCCGTTATTGAGCTATATAGCCTTGGTAAATTATAAAACATACCTCTAGACTGCGAACACCCAAGCTTGCTATGTCTTGAAGCAATAGAGCATGTTCATACTCGTACACTTTTCGGAAATTTCTTTTCCTTGGATTCACATCCGCTGTTGAAATTGAAGAAACAGATTCTGGATCGTCTTGTTTATCCTGAACATCGATTCTTCCTCTAGAGACTGAGAAAAATGATCGAGCAACCTGTTGTTCCTGCACACACTCAATATCCCTGAGCAGCAGAGACAGATCTTGTGGACCAGACGATGCATCCGAAGCCATGGAAGACTCCTCTTCCTTCCTTGAAATGATGGATGCCTGAAATGTGGGGTATTTTTCAGCATTGTGTGGGGTATATTTCAACATTGTGTTTATATTTTGACCTTTTCATTTGTCGCCTCTCAATCCAAAATAGTTGGTGTTTTCTTCACTACATCTATCCACAGACACATCTAAATACTTCGTCCAACCAAACTCAGGGAACCCATTGGTCATAATTTCAGTAGAAACATAATTCAGCAGCTCTGCAAATTTGGGAAAGGCCGGTCTCTGCAATATACGATCCATATTATTCCCATCTCTTTTTGCCACTGAGAGTCACCCATAATCGTGGTGCATTTAACAAGAAACCTTCAATTCAACAAGCAGAGACTGATGCCAGTGATGACCGAGAATCTTCTATCTTTGATTTTTGGGCAATTCAGGTTCTTAGGCATGCTAGCCAGTGATGACCTCCACGTTCTTAGGAAAGCTAACCAGTGGTGACCTCCACCTTCGATCAACTTTAACAGGAAAAATGGCAGGCTATCGTCTACCAGCTTTAACAGGAAAAATAACAATAAACATACATCTGGATCATCGTTGTGTACAAGTGGTGGATCATCATTGTGGACAAGTGGTCCGAGCATAAACTCGTGTGGTGTACGTGTGAAAATATGCAATCATGGTTACCATCTGTCCAAAATATCTAATATCATTATGTTAAATGTGGAATTTTGATTTATATTTATTAATAACAATTTTTTTATATTTATTTTTAATTTAAATACTTACTGAGTTTACAACGGCTAGCTTTGGAGTTATGTCTTTCGAGGTATATCGGGTTAATTAATGGATGTTGCTGCTCGGCACCCAGCGTGGTAGTCCTGCGATATAAAAATACAAAAAGCTCCAACATATGGAAATATAAAATCGAAATCATTGCAATAGAAAGAAGAACAAAGGCTAGCTATACCTTGAAACATCAAGATTCAGGGAAGATGGAACTGAGCAGCACCGCTGTGGTGGTACAATGGTCTGGCCTATATGCTTGTAAGGCAAGGACTCCATGGGCTCCGTTGAGGTCAACAGAGACATATCTACACTGCCAAAAATTGCAATTTATAGAATTATAGACTCAAAAACGTTGGAACAGTGTGAAGAATAAAGGCTATACCTAAAAGCATTAAGATTTTGGGAAGAAGATTTGGAAGGATGGCTTCTGTCCATATACCCCGTTTAACAGTTGCGCCCATGCCACTGTTCTCTCTGCAATCTAAAGCTTTGTTACAAGCCCATTAAACTCGATGAATGAATTGTTATTTTATAAGTGAAATCATTAGGTTTTTATTAAGCGAAATCATAACGGTTGGTAGCTTTTCTTAACGGGATGGTTGCTTTGATTTATCATTTTCGACAAAACTGTTGGTGACTTCCAATACCTTTACTAAGCCTCAGTTCTCAACCGTAGCTTTTTTGTTATATATATTGTTTTATGTTTAGGTTATATTTGTTACAATATTGCATAATTTGTTTCTAGTAAATTTGAATCCAAGGCTTTTTTCGTCACTTTGCTTTTTATTGAGTTAACTATTTTTGCGATATTTTATTGGATGGAAAGAACAAGTCGGGAGGACTGTAAGACCATGGTGTTGGAGAAAATTTCTTTACTTGAAAACATTCTTTTTAAATTCCAGAAATGGACAACTAATGTCAGGAGATATTTCCTGCTTTTTCTACAAAAGAATACACAACATCAAACGTCCATTCTAACATTTTCAGAAGATTCTTGCAAATTTTCATACCACAAACATTAGTGGGGACCATGTTCTGGTAACAGATACTTTTAATATTATGGAAATTAGAAGGCCTAACTGCAGAGTTAGAAAATATCAATATTGAAATATCAAAAAGAACATTGTAATTTGTCTTTGTTGTCTGGTTAATTGCTACAAACAAAATTTGTTATTTACTTCTGCAATAATAATGGAATAATGCTTAACCAATGGCAAGGGAAAATAAAGTACAACAGCAACAGAGAAATAGCTTCACAGAAAGCAATACAAACTATTTCAAAATGCTAATAGGAATTGTAACGAACCTCATACAAGCGATATGGAACAACTATGCCAAGGCACAATGTTAGCCAGAATGATATATAAGCTAAAAATATATCTCGCCCCATCTCTTGCTTGGGTCGGGAGCAATCCGCAAGTCTACTCTACTTTATAGCTTGAAAACAAATTAGCTTGAAGCAGTTAGCAGATTCTACAAGGTAGCAGTTTCTCGACCCCGGCAGGGACTACCACTACAGCAATGGCTCCCTTGTTAGAATAGCAATGCATTATGCAAAGAGAAAAATACCAACCCACCAAAAAAAGATCCAAGCCAACCTCCTAGCAATGTGGAAAAGAGTATAACACTTTACAAAACATGGATCCAAGCCAAATCCCACAAATCTACTTGGATGGCACCTGCGAAAACTTTTTCAAAGGAAATTTGTTCGCAAATAGGTAAAACACAACAGATTTACTAATCATATAATCATGTAAAGTTTTGCTAATTTAAAACACATATGATGGTTGTCGATATAATATGCACATATAATGGTTGCGTAGTAAAATAAAATAAGTGGGATATGACAAGAGGATGGGAAAACAAAAAGGGGTAAAGTCATTTGGCAAGTGTCAATAGTTAAACTTCTACATGATTGAAAGATTGCTACACCACATAGAGCCTTCAAAAAAATATTTAGACATACCATGCTCCCATGCCAACATTCCATATATTTTCAATTTTCATTTTGAAGAGTTCCTTCTCTACCCATCTAAAATTTTTGGTTCTCATGTCGGTGGTATGTCAAATGGACATTTGATATGCAAATTTATAATTGGTTAGTGTAACCATGAGAGCTTGGAAATGATGTTATGATGAGACTATGCCCTATATTTATATCTTAATCCCTACACCGGTGAGGGACTTGGCATTGGTGTTCATGTTTGTTGCATTGTTTCCTAGCTCGAACCTGCAACATTGCCTTGGGATGTGTTTAGAAACTACTAATAGGAAAACCTTCACCTTATCACCTTGCATTCGAAGAGAAAACTGACAAGAGAACTCTTGCCCTGCTCATCCTCTCTCTCGGTTCGTTTCTAGGTGACTTTCAACGAATACCTCCAAGGTGGTAAATCACTTCTTCGTAACCATTCCACATATTCATGCTTCTCTGAAATTACTTCTTCGTAACCATTCCACATATTCATGCTTCTCTGAAATTAGTACTACATAGATATTTTCTATTGCTAGATTTCACACATTATGATGGATTTTATATATGGTTTTAATCGTTGAATGTGTAATAATTTCAAGTTGTTCCTTCGTAAGGGAGCACCAACTCAACCAAAATATCATTATGTACTTGGAGCACAGAGTTGTTATGACACCAAATTATAATGTGTAATACTTGCAAGTTGTTCCTTCAATGTGATAGAGTTTATGCATTTAATTGTTGAATTTGTAATAATTGCAAGTGGTTCTTTCTTCATGATTCATGTACTAATCCATAGCGTGCGGTTTAGGTTGGCATCCCCTGTTTATTACCATGGATGATTGGAGAGAACATAAGGCACTGAAATCACACTTATTGATGTAAGAATTATAATTTGGTGTCAAAATATCTATATGCTCCATGTAGATAATTACGCCTATAGGTGTCCCTCTTATTGGAATTTGTCACTTTAATCCATTTTCTAATTAATCTTTTTGATATGATGATCTAAACTGAAAGATGCTAGTATATTCTCGTCCCACCACTCCATCAATGACTAGAATTCACACCATTAACTTCCATGCATATCTAAATCATATGTTTAAACCATACTTCAATTATTTTTTCACAAAACTTGATTAAAAATTTATAGTGCCTATTATTCATAACCTCCTACCATAATTAATAGAAATGAATTTAAAAAACATGCATTGAAACATTATGATAACGATTCACATTCAACCATTTTCCAAGTGTAATATGCACTCCATTACGTGCATTGGTCCTATGCCTTCCTTTGTGGAACATATTCAGACTTGGATGTTAACTATAGTGGATGATAAATGGAAAAGTGCACAAAACACGCTAAGTTCTTGTGTCTACTTCCTTGAAACAGCGGCATGTTCTTATTCTCCCAACAAAATGAACTCAACACAACTTTCATTATGTTTATAATGTGATAAATAAAGTTCAAATTCATGACAATTACAAATATTGAGAGATGTATGTTTCATATGTTAGATTTGATAGACAAATTCACTCATGTTTGATTTGATAGACAGGTTTTCCAAGTTCAAAGTTATTCTTATTTTCATCCATATCAAAGTTTGAATGCAATGGCGATAATAATCCTCCTCTTTGTGCAACACTCTCAATGTTAGTTTCTGTTTTGAAATTATAGTTTTATTTAATTAGTACAAACTTTTTAAAATTTTAAGCACTTTTGAAGCATCGAATTATTGAAGCATCTGGTATGTAATTCTAGTAACATCTACTCTAAGCACTCAATGGAAAAGAGCCATTGGTTTTGGCTGCCAAAAAAGCCTTGCATTTGCTATATTTTTTTTATGATCATGGAGCACAGTGAAGAACTATCGGGTTTTCTTTGCATTTCCATCTAAAGGCTATGGTAAAATGTTGAAAAAATAGGTTTTCCTACACTATTGTTTAAGGATTTTTAAATATATATTTTTTTTAACAGATAATATTAAAATAGAGGGGTCTTGTGCAGTTCTGCCTAGATACCCGTACACATCTCCATCACCTCCTCCAACAGGTTGCTTATAGTTGTGAGTGATCTAACTACCACAGGCTAGCCAAGATCTTATTCTCACAATCCAATTCAATCCACAATGGCTCAGGAAGCCATTTTTGGATGGGAGGGATAGAATCAACACTTTTGGATTATCTCGCTGAAGCTTTCTTGAGCGTTACAAACAAATTTGTTAGTTTTGGTGGTTTGATATTGTTACTTTTCATTCTTCAATATAGTAGTTGTGAAGCTCAATTATTGTAATTCAAAAATCCAATTTCTATTTTACGAGAGAATTTGGTTATTAACAATATGAATAATTTTATAGGTCACTGCACACATTACAAATAAATGATATAAATCAAATGTAATATTGTATATAATATGTTGTGTAAATGGTATAAATCAAATGTAATATTGCATATAATATGTTTTGTAACTTATATATTAGATTTAATATGTCTTTTCGTTTTAATCAAAAGTTTTTGCAAGATGAGATGGTATGGTTAAAAAATTACAAGTCTATTTTAATAAATATTAGTAGTCAAATAAGCATAAGAACACTAAAGACTTTAATCCACTATCCTAAAAAAAAACAAAACTCATACACCAATTTATCAACTTCACTTCACTTTAAAATTAAATTATAATTATTAACCTATACATTCTTATAAAACTTACAAAATTAAATTATAATTATTAACCTATATATTCTTATAAAACTTACAAATTTAAATCTAAAAAAAATACACAATCTACCTTAAAAGAATTAAAAAAGAGTGTCTAATTCTTTTATTAACCTATTATCTATTTTTATTATATTCTATAAATATTTAAATCTAAAAAAAATACACAATCTACCTTAAAAGAATTAAAAAAGAGTGTCTAATTCTTTTATTAACCTATTATCTATTTTTATCATATTCTATAAATAATAAACTTATTTAAAAGAATTAAAGAAGAGTGTCCAATTCTTTTATTAACCTATTATTTATTTTTATTCATACTTAATAATAATAAGTGTATCGTCGTATTCATATATATGATTTTTCTTATTAAAAAAGGTTGTTTTGCATCCAAAATGGCTGAGGAATCTGTCTAACGTGGGGAGAGAATCAACCTATCATTTCATAGGTATATGAACATGGATGCTTTCTCTCACAAATAGTCCATCATAACATTGTTATAAAATAGTCAAATTTTCACTTTATCCTTATTTAAATATTTTTACTTTACCATGTCAGCTATGAGTATCACTTAACATAGTCATGTTTTAAGCATACATATTGATGTCAAAATAAAATAAAAACTAATGTCAAAATTTAAAAAATAAATAAAAAATATTGAGTTATATTTTT